>JAENHJ010000146.1:0-50453 GCA_025330945.1 Mucuna pruriens
CAGTTTGCGAAAATCGCAGACGATTGGTTTGGGCATGAGGTAGGCCATGGGAATGCATCTCACTGCAAGAACCGATTAGAAGATAGTTTTCCCGCAACGGTATGTTGGGTTTTTTCTGTTTGCCGGAATTCTTCGGTCTATTTCCTAAAAGAGGCTCGTATACATATTAGTACAAACATCCTTAGGAGGGAAAAAGTATGCTGAAAAAAAGGACCGGCAGTCATTGGTGCCACTTTGTCTCACCTCTGCCTTGCTTTTTATCCGGATGCGGTTTGTTTCAATCTGATAAGGCAGCCGAGGAAATTGATCCGCCTCAAGACGTTACATTCGTGAACGATGAAGGCGGGTGCCAATTCAAATACAACAGCAGCCAAAAAAACAGAAAGTGAAAAAGCGATACCGCAAAGCGGATCAAGCCTCATCTACTGTCGATGGGAGCTTTATCTCATTGATAAAAACGGGTATGTTGTTGCGCAAACGCTGCCTCTTCCTAAAAGTGAGAGCATGGCTAAGCAGGCGCTTGAATACCCTCGTACAGGCGGGCCTGTGTCTGAAATTCTTCCGAATGGCTTTCAGAGCTGTATTGCCGGCTGACACCACCGTTAACGTTTTGACATCAAAAAGATGGAACCGCGATAGCTGATTTTTCTAATGAGTTCAAAAATTATAAGAAAGAAGACGAACAGAAAATCGTTCAGTCTGTGACGTGGACGCTGACGCAATTTAGTTCGATAGATAAAGTGAAGCTGAGAATAAACGGGCATGAACTGAAGGAGATGCCTGTAGGAGGGACGCCGATCTCAGATGATTTAAGCCGCAAAGACGGCATTAATTTGGAAACAGCCGGTGTAAATGATTCACTGCTACCCATCCGCTGACAGTCTACTATTTGGCGGAAAATGAAGACAGTGAATACTACGTGCCGGTGACCAAACGAATCGACAATTCGGAAAAAGACGACGTTACGGCAGCCATCAATGAATTGGCTAAAGGTCCAAGCAAGGTGAGCGGCTGTTAACAGACTTCAGTGAAGATGTAAAGCTGGTCAGCAAACCAAAAATCAAAGACGGGCGCGTGACGTTGGATTTCAATCAATCTATATTCGGCAGCGCCGATGAGAAGACGAAAATGATTTCTTCAGAAGTGCTGAACAGCATTGTGCTCACGTTAACGGAGCAGCCGGATATAAAAGGCGTGTCTGTTAAAGTGAACGGAAAATCAGAGCTGGTAAATGAAAAAGGCGAAAAGCTCACAGAACCGGTCTCCAGACCATCTCATGAATACGGTAGTTTTTAAATTGGGATTTTTTGATATACTAGAAAGAAAGAGGTTAGCGTTCCGGCTGCCTCTTTCTTTATTCAATTCTGGGACAAAAATGGTTTATGTACATACAATCGGAGGTAAAACATGAGACATGACGGAAGACAACACGATGAGCTGCGTCCAATCACATTCGATTTGGATTTTATCAGCCATCCGGAAGGTTCTGTTCTAATAACAGCAGGGAATACAAAGGTAATCTGCAACGCGTCTGTTGAGGACCGCGTACCGCCGTTTTGCGGGGCGGAGGGAAAGGCTGGATTACAGCAGAGCAGCATGCTGCCGCAGGGCAACAAACCAAAGAACAATCAGAGAATCTTCTAAGGGAAAATTTCCGGCAGAACAATGGAGATCCAACGCCTGATCGGCCGCGCTTCGAGCTGTTGTAGATCTGGAAAAGCTCGGTGAACGGACGATTTGGATTGACTGTGATGTTATTCAAGCTGATGGAGGAACTAGAACAGCTTCCATTACAGGCGCATTTCTTGCTATGGCGATTGTGATTGGCAAGCTGATCAAAAGCAGGAACAATCAAGACAAATCCGATCACTGATTTTCTTTGCTGCAATCTCTGTTGGAATTGATAAGGAACAGGGAATTTTGTTAGATTTAAATTATGAAGAAGATTCCTCGGCTGAAGATTGACATGAATGTCATCATGACAGGCAGCGGCCGTTTTTAGGAACTGCAGGGAACCGGGGAAGAGGCGACTTTTCAAGAGGATCTGAACGGTCTTCTGGGTCTTGCGGAAAAAGGAATTCAAGAGCTGATTGACAAGCAAAAAGAAGTGCTGGGTGATTCTCTGCCAGAACTGAAATAAAGACAGAAAGGCTTGATCATCATGAAAAAGAAGCAATTATTGCGACACATAATCCGGGAAAAGTGAAGGAATTCAAAGAAATTCTTGAGCCAGAGGCTATGATGTCAAATCTTTAGCTGAAATTGGATTCACAGAAGAAATTGAAGAAACAGGCCATACATTTGAAGAAAATGCCATTCTGAAAGCGGAAGCTGTTGCCAAAGCAGTGAACAAAATGGTGATTGCGGACGACTCCGGTCTATCCATCGATAATCTTGGCGGCAGACCGGGGTTTATTCAGCCTATGCAGGGAACAGAAAGACGACCAGGCAAATATCGAAAAAGTGCTCAGCGAGCTGAAAGGTATCGAAAAAGAACAGCGCACCGCCCGTTTCGCTGCGCACTGGCCGAGTATTCCCGGAGAGGAAACAAAACAGTCGAAGGCCATGTTAAGGGTATATTGCTGAAGAACCGAGAGGAGAATATGGCTTTGGCTATGACCCAATCTTTATCGTGAAAGATAAAGATAAGACAATGGCTGAACGACAAGTGATGAAAAAATAAAATCAGCCATAGGGCTGACGCGCTTAAAAAAGCTGTCTAAGCTTTTGGAGGCATAAGGAGGAAGCTTGTACATGAACGTGCTGATTATCAGTGACAGCCATGGGCTTGAAGAAGAACTCCAAACCATTGCGAAACGGCATGAGGCAGAAGTTGATCTCATGATTCATTGCGGGGACTCTGAGCTTGAAACGAAGCATCCTGCATTGGAGCCTTATGCGGTTGTAAAAGGCAATTGCGATTTTGCCGGCGATTTTAAGGACGAGCTTCTACTGACTGCCGGTTCAAGAAAAATACTGGTCACACGGCCACCTTCACGGTATAAAACAGACCTTGTTAAACGTATACTATCGTGCAGAGGAGCTCGGAGCGGATGTTATCTGCTTCGGGCATTCGCACATCGCGGAAGCGAAGTGCTGCGCGGAAACTGATGATTAACCCAGGCAGCATCCGGCTTCGAGGGTGCGCAGGACAGAAAGCTATGCTATACTGACATTAGAAAATGATGCTGCGACAGTCCGTTTTTACGACCAAGCAGGCAATGAAAGTGAGGATCTGCAAAACCGAGTCACACTATGAAAATGTCATGAGGAAGAAAAATTTTCTTCCTCATGAAAAAATTCTAAAAAACCGTTGACTTATTGTTGCATCCCATATATAATAAATCTTGTCGCTGATAGTTAAAGCGAAAAACAAAAAACAAAACGTGTCCCAGTAGCTCAGCTGGATAGAGCAACGGCCTTCTAAGCCGTCGGTCGGGGAGTTCGAATCTCTCCTGGGACGTACCAAAAAAAAAACCTCAAATCCATTTATGGATTTGAGGTTTTTGTTGTCGTCTTATGATTTTCATTTGTTATTTAACGGATCATCATCCAAGCCGTCAACTTTTCCTTCTTTATTCAGACGAGGTTCTTCTTTTTTCACAGTTTCAGAAATATGTTCATTTTCTTCAACAGTGCGTTTGCCGACAACCACTTCATCAGTGACAACCGGTTTTTAGTCACTTCAAGCTTTTCCTCAACGATTGGAACTCTAATCTCTTCCGAATCGTTGACGGGAGCAGCGTCCGTTTTATTTTCATCCACTGGACGGCGTTCGACATAAATTTCATCATGTCTCACCAGGAATGTCCATATCTCTTTTTTTCTGTTTTCACTTCTTTTCCTATTTCTATTTCGCCGGTTTGAACGTCTTCCTTATCGACTTTCAGTTGTTCTTCCCGAGCGGCATCGTTTTTTCTTCTTTCGTTGTATAATCGCAATTTCATTTGTGCTTTGAAAAGCCGCCTGAAAGGGCATTGCCATTATCAATAGGAGCAATTACATCTGCATCTGTATCGACAGCTACCAGAAGTTTTCCGTCATCCAAATCTTCTTGATATTTGTCTATTTCATCAGTTTTAATATCCAAGTCGGATAATGCTTTGCTGTGTGTAGCAGTATCATCCATTGTGAAATAATCTTTCAGTTTATCGAAAAAGATTCAGATTCGTCCTGATGTGCATCGATAGCTTGATTGACTTCTGTTCCTGTACGTGACTCCAAATAATCTGTATCTCGCCGGCTTGTTACAACAGAAATGTCATCAGAATCATAGCCTTTTGTGAGTAAGCCTTCAATCGCTGCAATGGTTTCCTGCGGAGTTTCGAATACACCAACTATACTTTTTCATATCAATCTCCTCCTTTATGAATTTGCATGATATCGTTCATGTCGTTTGTAATTCCCGCTGTTCTTTGAATTAAACAAAATTGAAAACATTGGCGTGTATCATAAAAGGTGAAAAAATGTGTGAATATAAAAAAGATAGATAAGACAGACCTTCCTCTGCACTTATCTATCTTATAAAGTCTCACAATTCCTTCGTCATAAACACACTGTTTGGATCTTCAACATAGTCTGCAAACGGTTTTACAGTACTGAAAATCAAAGCTTTCATACAATTTTCTTGCCGGCTCAAATGAAGCCATTGAACCTGTTTCTAAGCTTAGTCGCTCATAACCTCGCTTCTCGGCTTCTTCAATGATGTGCTGGAGAACTTGTTTTGGCAACGTTTTTTCTTAAATGTGAAGCAGAAGTTCGCATTGATTTGATTTCTCCATGCCGGCTGTCCAGTTCTTTTAGCGCTCCGCAACCGGCTAGTTCATCACCCTCCCATGCACTCCAAAATGTTATTTCAGGCCCTCTTAGTTTCTCTAAACCTAAGGCATGGATGCTTTGGCGGGGACATAAGCGTCATGCTATGTAAAATGCTCATTCACAAGTGAGACCACCTGACGTCCAGTTAAATCGTCTATTTTTATATGCAATTTTATTCCTCCTCAAACTTTGATCTTAATCATATTTCATCCTGTTTCCAACTATAAAGACAGAAAATCTGTCAGTATTCCATCCCCTTTCAAAATAAAGACAGTAGTAAAAGATGTTTGAAGTCAAAAAAAGAGGCCGAAATCGTTGTTCGGCCCTTGCAGTCTTTTTTTAATATCTAAAGCCTCCATGCACTGGCTGTTCCGCTAAAACCGCCGACATGTCGTTGGATACTGAAAATGGGCTGCTGAAAGCCAGTGCCTGAAAATTGCTGTCCGAAAAAATCTGAAGTGTATGGATAAGAGGAGTACATAGCAGAGGAGTGGTTAACGGGCTATATGCCTGGCTGAACGGCTGTCCGTATCCGTAGCCTCCAAATGGTCTGCTGGCTTTGCTGGTAAAAAGGCAGGAAGCAGGATAATACTGCTGCGGAAAGCTGGGGAAGCTTGGAAAGCCCGCAGGAAATCCTTGCATGTCTGCAAATGATTTATTCATCGTATCACCTTTTTCTTTGCAAGATACCATTAATGTATGCCGAGGGAACAAGGGGAGTGCCTATCCGAAATTGAAATGGTTTGCAAGATGATCTGTCAGACTCAAATCTATTCGAATCATATGTGTTATAAAATCTTACATGTTTATATAAAATTAAATAATTCTGGTGTATTCTTGATAGATTAATAAAAAAATTATAAAAACTTTTAACATTTGCAATTCCTTTTGTACCAATAATGAAAGCGTATACAATATAGATTGATTAATCAAATTGTCTAATAATTTTAAAAATGCTGTTGACACTGCGTCCAAAGCGGCGTAATATGAGTTCAACAAAAGATAAACGCAAGCTTCACAAGCGAAAATGATCGCAATATGATTCTGAAAAATGAAAAACAAACGACCTTTTGAACAGCTTAAAGTCGTTCCGAAGGCTGAATATGAAAAGCGCAGATGAGGATAAGTAGCCTTGATAAAGTTTTCCACAGAGAACCGGGTTAGCTGGAGAACCGGCGAAGCTTTACAAGGTGAACTCGCCTCAGAGTGCCAGTCTGAAATGACAGTAGGACTTGGCCGGGTGAATTTGATTCACTCGTTACCAAAGCGATAGAATATCCATGAGACGGCCGACTAAGGCCGTAAACAAGGGTGGAAAATTGCGGAAAGAAAAGCCTTTTCGCCCTTTTAGCTATCGCAGTTACTGCGCGGCTGATTGTGGGCGGAAGGGCTTTTTTTATTGAATAATCAGCTATCTAGCTAATGAAAAGATGATCTTTAAAGGATGAAATCCAAAAGGAGGAACTAAAATGGGGACTAATGTACAGGTGATTCAGCATCTGCCAAAATGTACACAGACGATGAGCGGAGCATTAATGCTGATTGAATCATTAAAAAAGAGAAAGTAGAAATGATTTTCGGTTATCCGGGGGGCCAGGCTTCTGATTTTGTGATAAGCTATACAATTCAGGGTTGGTACATATCCTTCCCCGTCACGAACAAGGCGCGATTCATGCAGCGGAGGGATACGCAAGGGTCTCCGGAAAACCGGGTGTCGTCATCGCTATGTCAGGGCCGGGAGCGACAAACCTTGTTACAGGCCTTGTTGATGCCATGATTGATTCATTGCCGTTAGTTGTCTTTACAGGGCAGGTGGCAACCTCTGTAATCGGGAGTGATGCATTTCAGGAAGCAGACATTTTAGGGATTACGATGCCGGTAACAAAAACACAGCTACCAGGTTCGCCAGCCGGAAGATCTGCCGCGCATCATTAAAGAAGCGTTCCATATTGCAACAACTGGAAGACCCGGCCCAGTATTGATTCGATATTCCGAAAGATGTAGCAACGATTGAAGGAGAATTCAGCTACGATCATGAGATGAATCTCGGGATACCAGCCGACAACAGAGCCGAATTACTTGCAGATCCGCAAGCTTGTGGAAGCCGTGAGCAGTGCGAAGAAACCGGTGATCTGGCGGGTGCGGGCGTACTGCACGGAAAAGCGTCAGAAGAATTAAAAAATTATGTGAACAGCAGCAAATCCCTGTGGCGCACACCCTTTTGGGGCTCGGAGGCTTCCCGGCTGACCATCCGCTTTTTCCTGGGGATGGCGGGAATGCACGGTACTTATACAGCCAATATGGCCCTTCATGAATGTGATCTATTAATTAGTATCGGCGCCCGTTTGATGACCGTGTCACAGGAAACCTGAAACACTTTGCCAGAAACGCAAAGATTGCCCACATCGATATTGATCCAGCTGAAATCGGAAAAATCATGAAAACACAGATTCCTGTAGTCGGAGACAGCAAAATTGTCCTGCAGGAGCTGATCAAACAAGACGGCAAACAAAGCGATTCAAGCGAATGGAAAAACAGCTCGCCGAATGGAAAGAAGAGTATCCGCTCTGGTATGTAGATAATGAAGAAGAAGGTTTTAAACCTCAGAAATTGATTGAATATATTCATCAATTTACAAAGGAGAGGCCATTGTCGCAACAGATGTAGGCCAGCATCAAATGTGGTCAGCGCAATTTTATCCGTTCCAAAAAGCAGATAAATGGGTCACGTCAGGCGGACTTGGAACGATGGGATTCGGTCTTCCGGCGGCGATCGGCGCACAGCTGGCCGAAAAAGATGCTACTGTTGTCGCGGTTGTCGGAGACGGCGGATTCCAAATGACGCTCAAGAACTCGATGTTATTCGCGAATTAAATCTTCCGGTCAAAGTAGTGATTTTAAATAACGCTTGTCTCGGAATGGTCAGACAGTGGCAGGAAATTTTCTATGAAGAACGTTATTCAGAATCTAAATTCGCTTTCAGCCTGACTTCGTCAAATTGTCCGAAGCATACGGCATTAAAGGCATCAGAATTTCATCGAAGCGGAAGCAAAGGAAAAGCTGGAAGAGGCATTAACATCAAGAGAACCTGTTGTCATTGACGTGCGGGTTGCCATGAAGAAAAGTATTCCCTGATGGTGGCTCCGGGGAAAGGGCTCGCATGAAATGGTGGGGGTGAAACCTTGAAAAGAATTATCACATTGACTGTGGTGAACCGCTCCGGGGTGTTAAACCGGATCACCGGTCTATTCACAAAAAGGCATTACAATATTGAAAGCATTACAGTTGGACACACAGAAACAGCCGGCGTTTCCAGAATCACCTTTGTCGTTCACGTTGAAGGAGAAAATGATGTTGAACAGTTAACGAAACAGCTCAATAAACAGATTGATGTGCTGAAAGTCACGACATCACAAATCAATCGATTGTCCAGAGGAGCTGGCTTTAATCAAGGTTGTCTCCGCACCTTCAACAAGAAAAGAGATTAATGGAATCATAGAACCGTTTAGAGCCTCTGTCGTTGATGTCAGCAGAGACAACATCGTTGTTCAGGTGACAGGTGAATCTAACAAAATTGAAGCGCTTATTGAATTGTTAAACCTTATGGCATTAAAAGAAATCGCGAGAACAGGTACAACGGCTTTGCGAGGGGAACCCAACAAAAGGCGTCATCAATAAAACAATATCTATTGTATAAACATAACAAGGAGAGATTGAAATGGTAAAAGTATATTATAACGGTGATATCAAAGAGAACGTATTGGCTGGAAAAACAGTAGCGAAAAGTTATCGGGTACGGTTCGCAAGGCCACGCACATGCCCTGAACCTTAAAGAAAGCGGAGTAGACGTTATCGTCGGTGTTAGACCAGGAAAATCTTTCCTCAAGCCCAAGAAGACGGACATAAAGTATTTTCAGTAAAAGAAGCGGGGCAAACAAGCGGAAATCATCATGGTTCTGCTTCGGATGAACAGAAAAGAAAAAAGTATACGAAGCTGAAATCAAAGATGAATTGACAGCAGGAAAATCATTAGTATTCGCTCATGGATTTAACGTGCATTTCCATCAAATTGTTCTCCGGCGGATGTAGATGTATTCTTAGTTGCGCCTAAAGGCCCGGGACACTTGGTAAGAAGAACATATGAGCAAGGAGCTGGCGTACCTGCATTGTTCGCAATCTATCAAGATGTGACTGGAGAAGCAAGGGACAAAGCCCTCGCTTATGCTAAAGGAATCGGCGGCGCAAGAGCTTTCGGCGTATTAGAAACGACATTTAAAGAAACAGAAACAGATTTGTTCGGTGAGCAAGCAGTTCTTTGCGGCGGATTAAGCGCGCTTGTCAAAGCCGGATTTGAAACATTAACTGAAGCAGGTTATCAGCCAGAACTTGCATACTTCGAGTGCCTTCATGAGCTGAAATTAATCGTAGACCTTATGTACGAAGAAGGACTTGCAGGAATGAGATATTCAATCTCTGACACAGCACAGTGGGGAGATTTCGTATCAGGTCCTCGCGTTGTGGACGCTAAAGTAAAAGAATCTATGAAACAAGTATTAAAAGATATTCAAAACGGTACATTCGCAAAGAGTGGATCGTCGAAACCAAATAAACCGTCCTCGTTTCAACGCTATCAATGCAAGCGAGAACGAACATCAAATCGAAGTAGTGGGAAGAAAGCTGCGTGAAATGATGCCGTTTGTGAAACAAGGCAAGAAGAAGGAAGCGGTGGTCTCCGTTGCGCAAAATTAATTTTTTCGATACGACGCTTCGTGATGGTGAACAGTCCCCTGGAGTGAACTTGAATACACAGGAGAAACTTGCTATAGCTAAGCAAGCTCGAAAGACTCGGGGCAGATATCATTGAAGCGGGATTTCCCGCTTCGTCCCGAGGTGATTTTTAGCTGTTCAGGAAATCGCAAGAACCATTAAAAATTGTTCAGTAACTGGTCTGGCCTGTTGTGTAAAAGGTGATATTGATGCCGCAGGGGAAGCGTTAAAAGAAGGTGCTCATCCGAGAATTCATGTTTTATCGCCACATCGGACATTCATTTGAAGCACAAGCTGAAATGACACGTGAGCAAGTCATTGAAAGAGCGGTTGAAATGGTGAAATACGCAAAGAACGTTTTCCGATTGTGCAATGGTCAGCTGAAGATGCCTGCCGCACTGAACTGCCGTTTCTAGCAGAAATCGTCGAAAAAGTGATTGACGCAGGCGCCAGTGTTATCAATCTTCCGGACACTGTCGGTTACCTGACGCCTGCGGAATACGGAAATATCTTTAAATATATGAAGGAAAACGTTCCGAACATTCACAAAGCAAAGCTTTCAGCCCACTGTCATGATGATTTGGGAATGGCAGTCGCAAACTCTCTTGCTGCGATTGAAAATGGCGCTGATCAAATCGAATGCGCTGTGAACGGGATCGGTGAAAGAGCCGGAAACGCGGCATTAGAGGAAATTGCCGTAGCCCTCCATACCAGAAAAGATTTCTACCAAGTCGAAACAGGCATTACACTGAACGAGATTAAGAGAACAAGTGATTTAGTAAGCAAACTGACAGGCATGGCTGTCCCGCGCAACAAAGCGGTTGTTGGAGATAATGCATTTGCTCATGAATCAGGCATCCATCAGGACGGCTTTTTAAAGAAAAATCGACTTATGAAATTATTTCACCGGAGCTTGTCGGTGTAACGCAGATGCGCTTGTCCTAGGTAAACATTCCGGACGCCACGCATTTAAAGACCGGCTGACTGCTTTAGGATTCCAATTTGACAGTGAAGAGATTAATAAATTCTTTACGATGTTCAAAGAGTTGACTGAGAAAAAAAAGAAATCACTGATGAGGATCTTGTTTCTCTTATTTTAGAAGAAAAAGTAACAGATCGCAAGATTGGGTATGAATTTCTTTCTCTGCAAGTACATTACGGAACAAGTCAGGTCCTTACGGCTGCTCTTTCTTTGAAAATCAAGAAACGCAGAGCTTATTCAGGAAGCTGCAACTGGAGCCAGCGTGGAAGCAATCCAATACGCTTGAGCGCTGCATCGATAAGGATGTGGAGCTCTTAGACTACCGCATTCAGTCTAACAGAAAAGGCGAAGATGCATTTGCTCAGGTGTATGTAAGAGTTTTGGTGAACGGAAAAGAATCAGGAGGGCGGGGCATAGCGCAAGACGTATTAGAAGCATCAGCGAAAGCTTATTTGAACGCATCAACCGTCAATTGGTTTTCCAGTCGAATATGAGCGGATTGAAAAACCACACAGCTGTCGGATCATAAAAGAAAGGAGAACGTTTAACTTGAAGAAACGTATTGCTCTATTGCCCGGAGACGGGATCGGACCTGAAGTATTAGAATCAGCGACAGACGTACTGAAAAGTGTTGCCGAACGCTTTAACCATGAATTTGAATTTGAATATGGCCTGATTGGGGGGGCGGCTATTGATGAACATCAAAACCCCTCCCGGAGGAAACCGTTGCTGCTTGTAAAAAATGCAGACGCGATATTGCTTGCGCTGTCGGCGGACCGAAATGGGATCAAAATCCTTCGGAACTGAGACCGGGAAAAAGGGCTGCTCAGCATCAGAAAACAGCGATTTGTTTGCGAATTTGCGGCCTGTGAAGGTATTTGAAAGCCTTTCTGACGCTTCGCCTTTTGAAAAAGAATATATAGATAATGTTGATTTCGTTATCGTTCGTGAGCGACAGGCGGCTTGTATTTCGGCCAGCCGAGCAAACGCTATGTAAACACTGAAGGTGAGCAGGAAGCAGCAGATACACTGTTTTATAAGCGAACGGAAATTGAACGAGTGATCAGAGAGGGCTTCAAAATGGCGGCCGGCCAGAAAGGCAAAGTGACCTCTGTAGATAAAGCGAATGTTCTTGAATCAAGCCGGCTGTGGCGTGAAGTGGCTGATGACGTTGCGAAAAGAATTTCCTGATGTGAAGCTTGGAGCACATGCTTGTGGATAACGCGGCCATGCAGCTAATTTATGCACCGAATCAATTTGATGTCGTGGTGACTGAAAATATGTTCGGTGATATTTTAAGCGATGAAGCGTCCATGCTTACAGGCTCTCTCGGAATGCTCCCGTCAGCCAGCCTATCAAGCTCTCAGGTCTTCATCTGTTTGAACCTGTTCATGGCTCCGCGCCTGATATTGCCGGTAAAGGGATGGCAAATCCGTTCGCAGCCATATTGTCAGCGGCAATGCTTTTGAGAACATCTTTCGGGCTTGAAGAGAAGCGAAAAGCTGTAGAAGATGCGGTAAACAAAGTCTTGGCTTCCGGAAAAAAGAACAAGAGACTTGGCACGGGGTGAAGAGTTCAGCAGCACTCAGGCCATTACAGAGGAAGTTAAGGCAAAGAATCATGAGTGAAAATACAATTTCTAATGTGTGACAGCTTACGTTAAGCGGTCTTAGTTCTAGGTAGAGGGAGGAAATAAAAGATGATGCCTCGAACAATCATCGAAAAGATTTGGGATCAGCATGTTGTAAAACATGGTGAGGGAAAGCCGGATCTTTCTATATTGATTTGCACCTCATTCATGAGGTGACGTCTCCTCAGGCATTTGAAGGCTTGAGACAAAGGAAAGAAAGGTCAGAAGACCCCAAAACACATTTGCGACAATGGACCACAACATCCCGACTGTCAATCGTTTTGAGATAAAGGATGAAGTTGCGAAACGCCAGGTAACGGCGCTTGAAAGAAACTGTGAGGAATTTGGCGTGCGCCTTGCCGATCTTCACAGTGTGGATCAAGGGATTGTCCATGTCGTCGGCCCTGAACTAGGCTTAACGCCTTCCAGGGAAAAACGATTGTGTGCGGGGACAGTCATACATCAACACACGGCGCTTTCGGCGCTCTTGCATTTGGAATCGGGACGAGTGAGGTTGAACATGTCCTTTCCACACAGACACTTTGGCAGCAGCGTCCAAAACACTTGAAGTGCGCGTAGATGGAACGCTTCAAAAGGGTAACGGCAAAGGATGTCATTCTTGCTGTCATCGGCAAATACGGTGTGAAATTCGGCACAGGCTACGTCATTGAATACACTGGGGAAGTATTCAGAAATATGACGATGGATGAACGAATGACCGTTTGTAACATGTCAATTGAAGCAGGAGCAAGAGCAGGTTTGATTGCACCTGACGAGGTGACGTTTGAATATTGCAAAATCGTAAGTACACGCCAAAAGGCGAAGAATTTGACAAGGCCGTAGAGGAATGGAAGGCTGCGCACAGACCCGGGCGCTGTTTACGATAAATCTATTGTCCTTGACGGCAACAAAATTTCCCTATGGTGACATGGGGCATTAACCCGGGAATGGTTCTTCCTGTCGATTCTGAAGTTCCTGCGCCGGAAAGCTTTTCTGCAGAAGACGACAAAAAAAGCGATTCGCGCTTATGAATATATGGGATTGACTCCTCATCAAAAAAATTGAAGACATTAAAGTGGAGCACGTATTTATCGGTTCCTGCACAAATTCCCGCATGACTGACCTTCGACAGGCTGCTGACATGATCAAAGGGAAGAAGGTAGCTGACAGCGTCAGGGCCATCGTGGCCTGGATCCCAAAGTGTGAAGCTTCAGGCTGAAAAGAAGGGCTGACCAAATTTTCTTGGAAGCTGGATTTGAATGGAGAGAGTCAGGCTGCAGCATGTGTTTGAGTATGAATAATGATGTTGTTCCTGAGGGAGAGCGCTGTGCATCAACCTCTAACCGCAACTTTGAGGGCAGACAAGGAAAAGGTGCAAGAACACATCTCGTCAGCCCGGCAATGGCTGCGATGGCTGCCATTCACGGACACTTCGTTGATGTCAGAAAGTTTTATCAGGAAAAACAGTTGTGTAATGAGTGCGCGAGATGGAACCTTTGAAATCACATACGGGGAAAGCGGCGTATTAAATCGGATCAATGTCGATACAGACCAGATTATTCCTAAAGCAGTTTTTGAAGAGGATTGAAAAGAACAGGCTACGGGCGTTTTGCATTTTTGACTGGAGATATGATGCGAATGGTGAACCGAACCCTGAATTTGAATTAAACCAGCCTGTTTATCAAGGAGCTTCCATTTTAATAGCAGGAGAAAACTTCGGCTGTGGATCATCCGTGAGCACGCTCCGTGGGCGCTTGATGATTATGGGTTTAAAATTATCATTGCGCCGTCATTTGCTGATATTTTCATCAGAACTGCTTTAAAAAACGGCATGCTTCCGATCCGCATGCCATATGACAATTGGAAACAGCTTGTCGGTCAATATGAAAACCAGTCATTGCAAATGACTGTTGACCTTGAAAATCAGCTGATTCATGACAGTGAAGGCAATCAAATTTCATTTGAAGTTGATCCGCATTGGAAAGAGATGCTGATCAACGGATATGATGAAATTTCATTAACGCTGCTGCTGGAAGATGAAATAAAGCAATTTGAATCAAAGAAGCTCTTGGCTTCAAGCCTGAAAAAGCCGCCGGCATTTGTCCGGCGGCTTTTTGCCTGGTGAAACCTTTCATTTCTTGTGTTTGTTCACAGGTGTTGATACACTTTGAACAAAATAAATGCCTGAAAGGAATATAGGCATGACGCATGACAAGAAAAACGCAAAATTATTCCTTTTCCTCATCTGAAAGACCGCCTTGGTGATAAAGGGATGTCATCACTAAAGGAAAAAAGTATGAGGGAAGCCCTTGAACTGTTTTCAGAAGCGATGAAATATGATGATACCGAGTCCGATCTTCATTTAGGGATGGCCATCTGTTTTTTAGAGCTGGGGAGCTGGAAGAGGCAAAAAAGTTTGCGAGAAGATGCTCAAAGAAGGTTATGGCCATTGTTTTTACCGTTTTGCAGGTGTACATGACCATCTTAATTCAGCTCAAAAATATGAAGAAGTCAAAAGCACAATTGAAGCTGTTTGAAGAAAATCAGCTGCCGGCAGAAAGCGCCGAGCAATTTTACGGCTGCTGATTTCAGCCGGAAAATGACCGATCCGGATCGTGAGGAGGAGGCTTGGGCTGAAGAATACGAGGATACAATTGACACGGAGAAAGTGCTGGCAAGCCTGAGGAACAAATGAATCTCATTCATTCCTTAAAAGACCATAACGTAGCAAAATACAGGGATTGCTCAAAACAATCCTTCAAGATCCTCAGCCCATCCGATTATCAAAACGATGATTGTCATGCTGTTGGCTGAGCATGAGTACAGTAAACCTGTGCACATTAGTAAATTTGGCGAGTCGTTGACAATTGAACCGTCTGAGATTGTTCCCGCCTGATGCCGCCGATTCTGCATCGTGTTCTCAGGGTGCTGGATGAGACACTTGCCAAATGAAAATCCAACCTTATATGCTGCAGTAGAGGAATTGTGGAGAAGACATTTGTACGTTTTTATATCCGTTCCAGCCGAAATTGCTGAACGGATTGATGGGCGGCGGCGCCTTCATAAAGTCGGTTACGAGATGCACGGGATTGAAATTGAAAGCGAAGAACTTCATATGATGTATGAATTTACCGACAGAGAACTCGATGAAGCTTGCACAATGTTAAAAGATATTGAAGAAATTTCTTATTTGTAAATCACGCCATATAGTTGAAAGCGCTATGTGTTATGTTATAATATATAGTGGTTGTATTTGTGTATAACGGGTTATAAGAAATACGGTTGACAGGCTTTTAAAGTTCATTATTAATATCTATACATAATGATTCTGATCTTTGGCAGCTTTGTTTTTGTTGGACGAAGCCGTATGATTGCTTTAGAATGGAAGACCGACACAACCTGAATAGATTTTTGGAGGGAAACACATGTCTGTAAAATGGGAAAAAACAAGAAGGCAACGAAGGCGTTTTAACGGTTGAAGTTGATGCTGAAACGTTTAAAACAGCTCTTCGATTTGCGTTCAAAAAGTAGTAAAACAAGTTTCAATTCCTGGATTCCGTAAAGGTAAAATTCCTCATGGATTATTCGAACAGCGCTTTGGCGTAGAAGCTTTACCAAGATGCTTTGGATATTCTTCTTCCAAAAGAATACCCAAAGCGGTTGAAGAAGCCGGAATCGAGCCAGTAGATCATCCTGAAATCGATGTTGAAAAATCGAAAAAAGGCGAAAGCTTAATCTTCACTGCAAAAGTAACAGTAAAACCTGAAGTGAAGCTTGGCGACTACAAAGGCTTAGGCATTGAAAAAGACGACACAACTGTAACTGACGAAGATGAAACAAAACGAACTAAAAGCGCTTTCAAGAGCGTCAAGCTGAGCTTGTTGTAAAGAAGAAGGCGCTGTTGAAGAAGGAAACACAGTTGTTCTTGATTTCGAAGGTTTCGTTGACGGCGAAGCATTTGAAGGCGGAAAAAGCTGAAAACTACTCTCTGAAGTAGGTTCTGGTTCATTCATCCCCGGCTTCGAAGATCAATTAGGTTGGTCTTGAAGCAGGTGCTGAGAAGGATGTTGAAGTGACATTCCTGAAGAGTACCACGCTGAAGATCTTGCCGGAAAACCAGCTGTGTTCAAAAGTGAAAATTCATGAAATCAAAGCGAAAGAGCTTCCTGAGTTAACGATGAATTCGCAAAAGATATCGACGAAAGAAGTTGAAACACTCGCTGAATTAACTGAAAAAAACTAAGAAACGTTTAGAAGAAGCAAAAGAAAACGAAGCTGACGCTAAATTGCGTGAAGAGCTTGTTAGAAAGCTGCTGAAAATGCTGAAATCGATGTTCCGCAAGCAATGGTCGACATTGAGCTTGACCGCATGCGGTGAAAGAATTCGAACAACGTCTTCAAATGCAAGGCATGAACCTTGAGCTTTACACTCAATTCTCAGGTCAAGATGAAGCTGCGTTAAAGAGCAAATGAAAGAAGATGCTGAAAACGCGTAAAATCTAACCTGACTCTTGAGGCGATTGCGAAAGCGGAAAACCCCTGAAGTATCAGATGAAGAAGTTGATGCTGAGCTTAAAAAATGGCTGAAGCATACAACATGCCTGTTGAAAATATTAAACAAGCCATCGGTTCTACTGACGCGATGAAAGAAGATTTAAAAGTTCGTAAAGCAATTGATTTTCTTGTAGAAAACCGTTAATATGGTGCATAATAATAGTACTAATAAAACAGGGCGAATCATTCGTGCCTTGTTTTTTATAGAAATTATGAGTTATCTCTTTTTTCTTGGGCAATATAGTTAATGCAGGGCTGTTTTTTGTCATACATATAGAATGTGCAAAAAGTCAGAAACACATTGTTACCGTCTTTTGGAAATTATGGTAAAATGCAATACATACTCGTTCGTTTTCAAGAATCATTTCTTTTGCTCTGCCGGTAAAAAGAAAAAGTGAGACAAGATTTGGGGGGGTGAAAGAATGTTTAAATTTAACGAGGAAAAAAGGACAATTAAAATGCTCGTTCTGTGGAAAACACAAGATCAGGTTCGTAAGCTTGTAGCTGGACCTGTGTATATATATGTGACGAATGTATCGAACTCTGCACTGAAATTGTAGAGGAAGAACTCAGGAACAGAAGAAGAAGTAGAATTTAAAGACGTACCAAAGCCTCAGGAAATTCGTGAAATTTTGAATGAATATGTCATCGGCCAAGATCAAGCGAAGAAATCACTTGCTGTTGCTGTGTATAACCACTATAAGCGCATTAACTTAACAGCAAAGTTGATGATGTTGAGCTTTCAAAAAAGTAATATTTCATTAATCGGTCCTACGGGAAGCGGTAAAACCCTTCTGGCGCAAACATTAGCTCGCATTTTAAATGTTGCCATTTGCGATTGCAGACGCTACATCTTTGACTGAAGCTGGATACGTGGGTGAAGATGTAGAGAATATTACTTTGAAGCTCATCCAAGCTGCTGATTATGATGTGGAAAAAGCCGAAAAAGGCATTATCTATATTGATGAAATCGATAAAGTGGCTAGAAAATCTGAAAACCGTCTATCACACGTGACGTGTCAGGTGAGGGTGTACAGCAGGCATTGCTTAAAATTCTTGAGGGTACAGTGGCAAGCGTGCCGCCTCAAGGTGGACGTGGGCATCCTCATCAAGAATTCATTCAAATTGACACAACAAATATTTTGTTCATTTGCGGCGGAGCTTTCGATGGTATCGAACAAATCATCAAACGCCGTTTGGCCAAAAAGTGATTGGATTCGGTGCCGACAATAAAACGCTGATCTTGAGAAAGAAGATCTTCTTTCAAAGTGCTTCCAGAAGATTTGCTCCGTTTGGGTTAATTCCTGAATTTATCGGACGTCTTCCGGTTATTGCAAGCCTTGAAAAGCTTGACGAAGAAGCATTGGTTGCGATCTTAACAAAACCGAAAACGCTCTTGTTAAGCAATTCAAGAAAATGCTTGAGCTTGACAACGTTGAGCTTGAGTTTGAAGAAGAAGCGCTTTCGAAATTGCTAAAAAGCAATTGAACGCAAGACTGGAGCACGCGGACTCCGTTCTATCATTGAAGGCATCATGCTTGATGTGATGTTTGAGCTGCCTTCTCGTGATGACATTGAAAAATGTGTAATTACCGGGGCGACTGTGACACACGGAGAGCCTCCTCGCCTCTTATTAAAAGACGGCACTGAGGTAAGCCAAGATAAAACATCTGCATAAAGATAAGCACAAACCTCCTGAGTGGTAACACTCAGGAGGTTTTACATCGCAACTCTTCCGGAAAAACGTTTATTCCGTCTTCTATGGGAGATACTAGCAATCAGAGGAATGAATTGGATACATAAATTGTTTTTCAGGAGGACCACCATGAGTTGGACAGGGATCGCGTTATTTATTCAGCTGTTTTTGGGATCATCATTGGTTTGTATTTTTGGAATTTGCTTAAAAATCAAAGGACACAAAAGGTCACGATAGATAAAGAATCAAAGAAGGAAATGGAGCAGCTTCGGAAAATGCGCGCTATCAGCTTGTCGAGCCATTATCTGAAGGTCCGCCCCCAAAAAGCTTTCAAGATATCGTCGGACAGGAAGACGGCATTAAAGCATTAAAGGCGGCTTTATGCGGGCCAAATCCTCAGCATGTGATTGTCTATGGGCCACCGGGAGTTGGGAAAACGGCTGCTGCGCGGCTTGTGTTGGAAGAAGCAAAAAACATAAACAATCACCGTTTTAAAGAGCAGGCTGTTTTGTGGAACTCGATGCGACAACAGCCCGTTTTGATGAAAGAGGAATTGCCGATCCGCTCATCGGCTCTGTCCATGACCCGATATACCAAGGGGCCGAGCGATGGGACAGGCTGGATTCCGCAGCCGAAGCAGGAGCTGTCACCCATGCCCATGGCGGTGTGCTGTTTATTGATGAAATAGGGGAGCTGCATCCTATTCAAATGAATAAAATGCTGAAGGTGCTTGAGGACAGAAAAAGTCTTTTTAGACAGTGCGTATTACAGTGAGGAAAATACACAAATTCGAATCATATTCATGATATTTTTCAAAATGGGCTGCCGGCTGATTTTCGCTTGATTGGCGCGACCACAAGAATGCCAAACGAAATTCCGCCAGCTATCAGGTCCCGCTGTTTGGAGGTTTTTTCCGCGAGCTTGAAAAGGACGAGCTGAAAACAGTTGTTAAAACAGCAGCGGATAAAATTGAAAAAATATCTCTGAAGAAGGCCTGGATCTTTTGACCAGCTACACGAGGAACGGGCAGGAAGCCGTCAATATGATTCAAATCGCAGCATGGGGATGGCTGTAACGGAGAATCGGAAAGGACATTACGATTGAGGATATCGAATGGGTCATTCACTCCAGTCAGCTTACTCCAAAGCACGAGCAAAAATCGGTGTTGAACCACAGGTTGGCATTGTAAATGGGCTTGCAGTCTATGGGCTAACAGCGGATCTTCTGGAAATCGAAGTGAGTGTAACCGCGGCTCAAGATAAAGGATCAATTAACATCACAGGAATAGCTGAAGAAGAAAGCATCGGCAGCCAATCAAAATCAATCAGACGAAAAAGCATGGCGAAGGGTTCGGTTGAAAATGTATTAACCGTGCTCGGACAATGGGAATGAAGCCTTCTGATTATGATATTCACATCAATTTCCCAGGAGGGTTCCGATTGATGGGCCGTCAGCAGGCATTGCGATGGCGGCGGGGGATTTTTTCTCGGCGATACACAAAATTCCTATTGACAATACCGTTGCGATGACGGGCGAAATCAGCCTGAACGGTCTTATGAAGAAACCCATCGGAGGCGTCATTCGAAAATAAAGCGGCCAAGCGGTCCGGTGCGAAAAAGGTGATTATCCCATATGAAAATCAGCAGGCCATCTTAAAGCAGATTGACGGGATCGAGATTATTGCAGTGAAGACGTTCCAAGAAGTGTGATGAAATTTTAGTGAATCCGCCAACGGAACAAAAAACCGTTTCATATTGAAATCAATAAAGAATCTGTTTAAACCTATTTTGATAATAGGGTTTTTCATGAAGGACATCTTTTTTCCTTTTCATATCAGAAAGAAAGGGTATACTACGAGGAGACTGTTTTTATAGAAAATGGAACCATGCCGTTTATTGTACAAGGATGAAAAAGTTGTATTATAATGGTTCATACTAAAGTCACGGAGGTGTCAGTCATGGCAGAAGAATTAAAACAGCATCCGCTCCTCCTTTAAGAGGTTTATTAGTGTACCCGACGATGGTTTTGCATTTAGATGTAGGACGTGACAAGTCGGTTCAGGCTCTTGAACAGGCAATGATGCATGATCATATGATATTTTTAGCCACTCAGCAGGATATTTCGATAGACGAACCTGGTGAAGACGAGATTTTCACTGTCGGCACCTATACAAAAATTAAGCAAATGCTGAAGCTTCCGAACGGTACGATTCGTGTGTTGGTGGAGGGCCTCAAGCGCGCCCATATCGTCAAATACAATGAACACGAGGATTACACGTCGGTCGACATTCAACTTATTCATGAAGATGATTCAAAAGATACAGAAGACGAAGCATTGATGCGGACTTTGCTAGACCACTTTGATCAGTACATAAAAATTTCTAAAAATCTCGGCCGAAACGTACGCCGCGGTTACTGATATCGAAGAGCCGGGCAGAATGGCGAACATCGTTGCTTCTCATCTGCCTTAAACTAAAGGATAAGCAGGATATTTTAGAAACGGCTGATGTCAAAGACAGGCTGAACAAGGTCATTGATTTTATTAATAATGAAAAGAAGTGCTGGAGATTGAAAAAATCGGCCAGCGCGTCAAACGTTCGATGGAGCGTACGCAGAAGGAATACTACTTGCGAGAACAAATGAAGGCGATCCAAAAAAGAGCTTGGCGATAAAGAAGGCAAAACTGGCGAAGTTCAGACGCTGACGGAAAAAATCGAAGAAGCAGGCATGCCTGATCATGTGAAGGAAACAGCGCTTAAAGAATTGAACAGATGAAAAAAATTCCGTCAAGTTCTGCGGAAAGCTCCGTGATCCGCAACTATATCGACTGGCTTGGTTGCTCTTCCGTGGACGGATGAAACAGATGATAACTTGATTTGAAAGAAGCAGGACGTCTCTTGGACGAAGAGCATCACGGGCTTGAAAAGTAAAAGAACGTATTTTTAGAATATTTGGCTGTCCAGAAGCTGACCAAAATCCCTGAAAGGCCCGATTCTCTGTTTGGCAGGACCTCCAGGTGTCGGAAAAACGTCTTTAGCCAAATCAATTGCAAAAAGCTTGGGACGCAAATTCGTCAGAATCTCACTCGGAGGAGTTCAGGACGAATCAGAGATACGCGGACACAGACGGACCCTATGTCGGAGCAATGCCTGGACGTATTATTCAAGGGATGAAAAAAGCGGGCAAGCTGAATCCGGTCTTCTTATTAGACGAAATTGACAAAATGTCTCATCTGATTTTAGAGAGACCCATCATCCGCTATGTGAAGTGCTTGATCAGAGCAAAACAGCGGCTTCAGTGATCACTATATTGAAGAAACCTTTGATTTATCCAAAGTGCTGTTTATCGCAACGGCGAACAATTTGGCCACAATTCGGGTCCGCTCAGAGACAGAATGGAATTTATTAATATCGCAGGCTACACAGAAATAGAAAAACTTGAAATCGTAAAGGATCACTTGCTTCCAAAGCAAATCAAAAAAGAACACGGGCTGAAGAAAAGCAACCTGCAGCTGCGTGATCAGGCGATTCTTGATATTATCCGCTACTATACGAGGAAGCTGGTGTAAAGCCTTGAACGCCAGCTTGCCGCAATTTGCCGTAAGGCTGCAAAAGCCATTGTTGCTGAAAGCGAAAACGGATTACGGTTACTGAGAAGAACCTTCAAGACTTTATCGGAAAACGTATTTTCAGATATGGACAGGCTGAAACAGAGGATCAGGTTGGTGTAGTGACGGGGCTTGCTTATACAACCGTTGGCGGAGATACGCTGTCGATTGAAGTATCACTTTCTCCGGGAAAAGGAAATTAATCCTGACAGGAAAGCTCGGAGATGTTATGAGAGAGTCTGCTCAGGCTGCATTCAGCTATGTGCGATCAAAACAGAAGAAGTTGGCATTGAACCTGACTTTCATGAGTATGATATTCATACATGTACCAGAGGGTGCGGTGCCAAAAGATGGTCCGTCAGCCGGTATTACGATGGCAACAGCGCTTGTTTCTGCTTTAACGGGACGGGCGGTTTCGCGTGAAGTCGGCATGACTGGGGAAATCACGCTTCGCGGGCGCGTGCTGCCGATCGGCGGACTGAAGGAAAAGCGCTTGGCGCACATAGAGCAGGATAACGACCATTATTGCGCCTAAAGATAATGAAAAGATATAGAGGATATTCCGAAAGCGTCAGAGAGGGGCTGACATTTATATTGGCGTCCCCACCTGACGAGGTTTTGGAACATGCCTTAGTAGGAGAGAAGAAATGAAAGTCACAAAGTCAGAAATCGTGATCAGTGCAGTAAAACCGGAACAGTACCTGAAGGGGGCTTCCGGAAATCGCATTGGCCGGGAAGATCGAACGTAGGAAAATCGTCTTTTATCAATTCATTAATCAATCGCAAAAATCTTGCGAGAACGTCATCAAAGCCGGGAAAAACACAAACGCTTAATTTTACATTATCAATGATGAGTTGCATTTTGTGGATGTGCCCGGGTGCGGTTTGCCAAAGTGTCAAAAGTCTGAGCGTGAAGCATGGGGCAGAATGATTGAAACCTATATCACGACACGCGAGGAATTAAAAGCTGTGGTACAGATCGTTGATTTGCGGCATGCGCCATCTAATGATGATGTACAGATGTATGAATTCTTAAAGTATTACGGCATTCCTGTTATTGTTATCGCTACAAAAGGCGGATAAGATCCCGAAAAGGAAAATGGGACAAACACTTAAAGGTTGTCCAAACAAACATTAAATATTGATCCGGAAGACGAGCTGATTCTCTTTTCCTCAGAAACGAAAAAGGGAAAAGACGAAGCTTGGGGAGCGATCAAAAAATGATAAACCGGTAGAGGATCCTCTACCGGTTTTATTTATCGTATAGATTTTTCCGTTTTATCAATAATAACAATAAACTGATTCCAATAAAGACAAACGGCCAATACTCCTTCAGAAGTGCTGTTGGAATATGCGCAGACTCAAGCCATGCCATAATTTGTTTGAAAAAGTACAAAAACAGGAAAAAACAAATCATCGACACAGCCTTCATATACATATTCTTTTTTGAACGGTTGAAAATAAGTGAGAAGCCGATCATAAAAGGAAGCATTTCAAAATCATCGGCCACCATACCCATTTCGGCTTGGCAAAAAGTGTAAACCGATCCCGAAGAGAAGCAAACCAAAAAAAAATGGGGTGCAATGGCTTCTTTTTTCCTTGATATACAAAGGCTGCGCCTAATAGCATGAGGAGAACAGGCCATTGATCAAAAAAAAAAACAGTTCGGCTTGACCGCTTTCAAGCCATGCATATACAGAAGCGGCAAGCAGCAGACAAAGGAATAAAATTGATTTTTGTTTCATGCATATCACCTTCTTGTTTTTTAGAGCTGATGTGTAGTAAATTTCTGCTGTTTTTGGTATTGTCAATAGGAATGCTTCTTTTCCTGAAGCTTTTTTCTAATATAGCATAAAATTTTAAAAATCTGTTCACATTTTGTAGAAAGAAACTATGTTATAATTATTATAAATAATGAGTTCTATGTTAGAATGATTATAAATTAAGATTGGAGTGTTGGGGTGTAATTAAAGCGATGCATATATTCTTGTTGTGGGAGTAGATTATAAATCCGCCCCTATTGAGATACGTGAAAAATAAAGTTTTCAGCCGAATGAGCTGGCGGAAGCAATGGTGCAGCTGAAAGAAGAAAAAGCATTCTTGAAAACATCATTGTCTCAACCTGCAACCCACTGGGAAATTTATGCGGTAGTCGACCAGCTCCATACCGGCCGTTATTATATAAAAAGTTTTTTAGCTGATTGGTTTCAATTAAGCAAAGAAGAGCTGTCACCGTTCTTAACGTTTTATGAGAGCGATGCCGCTGTTGAGCATTTATTCCGTGTAGCCTGCGGACTTGATTCTATGGTGATTGGCGAAACGCAGATTCTCGGACAGGTACGCGACAGCTTTAAAACAGCTCAGCAAAAAAACGATCAGGACTATTTTTAATGAGCTGTTTAAGCAGGCGGTTACAGTGGAGCAAACGAACTCACGCCGAAACAGACATTGGCTCAAATGCGGTGTCAGTAAGCTATGCTGCAGTTGAACTTGCGAAAAAATCTTCGGAAATCTTTCAAGCAAGCACATATTGATTCTCGGTGCGGGAAAAATGGGCGAAGCTTGCTGCGGAAAACCTGCACGGACAGGGAATCGGCAAGGTCACTGTCATCAACCGAACATTTTGAAAGCGAAGGCGCTTGCAGACCGTTTCTCAGGTGAAGCGAAGCTTGAATCAGCTTGAATCAAGCGCGCTTGCGGAGGCTGATATTTTAATCAGTTCAACCGGTGCAAGTGAATTTGTCGTGTCCAAAGAGATGATGGAAAACGCGAATAAGCTTCGCAAGGGACGTCCGCTGTTTATGGTCGACATTGCCGTGCCTAGAGATCTTGATCCGGCGCTGAATGATCTTGAAGGTGTTTTCTTTATGATATCGACGATCTGGAAGGCATTGTAGAAGCGAACATGAAAGAGCGGAAGAAACAGCTGAAAAAGTTGAACTGTTAATTGAAGAAACCATTGTGGAATTTAAACAATGGATGAATACACTGGTGTTGTGCCTGTTATTTCTGCATTGCGCGAAAAGGCGCTTGCCATCAGTCAGAAACGATGGACAGCATTGAGCGTAAAAGCTGCCTCACTTAAGCACAAGAGAGAAAAAACTGTTGAACAAACACACCAAAAGTATTATTAACCAAATGCTTCGTGATCCGATTTTAAAAGGTGAAAGAGCTTGCGGCAGATGCTGATTCTGAAGAAAAGCTCGCGTTGTTTATGCAGATTTTGATATTGAAGAAGCTGCGGGCCGTCAAATGATGAAAACCGTTGAAAGCAGCCAGAAGGTCCACTCTTTTAAGAAGGCTGAATCAAAAGCGGGCTTTAGCCCACTTGTAAGTGAGTGAAAGCTGAATGATTGATACTGCAATGGCAAGACTTAATGAGGGGGACAATCGTCATTTACGCGTTAAGTGTACTCTTTTATTTTATAGATTTTTCTTCAACACAACCGGAAGGCTGGAAAAATGGCCTTCTGGTTGCTTTCTATTGTCTGGACTCTGCAAACCGTGTATTTGGCCTATTTTATGTGGGTGACAGGGCGGTTTCCGGTATTAAATGTGACAGAGGCGCTTTATTTTTTATGCCTGGGTGCTTGTCACGCTGTCACTTGTACTGACAAAGCTTTTACGTGTTGACTTTATCGTGTTTTTACAAATGTTATAGGATTTTCTATGATCGCCATTCACACATTTTCACCGACAGAGCAGCAGTCAGCTGCTTTTTCCGGGCAGCTTGTATCCGAGCTTTTGGTGATTCATATTACAATGGCGATTCTTTCATACGGCGCTTTTCCCTTTCTTTCGTTTTTTCTGTGCTATATATGTTTCAATATCATCTGCTGAAAAAAAAAAGTGGGAAAATGGCTGTTGAGAATAGAAGATTTATCTAAAAGCTTGATTATATGGCGTATGTTTTAAATGTCATTGGGGTTCCGATGCTGCTGCTGAGTTTGATTCTCGGCGTCATATGGGCATATGTCTCACTAGAAACGCTGTATTGGTTTGACGCCAAAGTGCTTGGTTCGTTTGTCGTCCTGCTGCTGTACAGCTATTATCTTTATATCAGGCTGATTAAAGAGCTGCAAGGAAAGGTCGCTGCACTGTGGAATACGGCTTGTTTTCTGGTGCTGATGATCAATTATTTCCTGCTTGGAAGCCTGTCGCAATTCCATTGGTTCAGTTAAACGATGTCCCCAAGCAGATTCGGGAGGAAAGAAATGATGAGAACGATTAAAGTAGGTTCCAGACGAAGCAAACTCGCTATGACTCAAACAAAATGGGTTATTCAAAACTGAAGGAAATCAATCCTTCGTTTGCTTTTGAAATTAAAGAGATCGTGACAAAGGGCGACCGGATTGTCGATGTTACACTCTCAAAGTGGGTGGAAAAGGGCTTTTTGTCAAAGAAATTGAACAGGCGCTTTTAAACGAAGAGATTGATATGGCGGTGCACAGCATGAAGGACATGCCTGCTGTTTTGCCTGAAGGCCTTGTGATCGGCTGTATTCTGAACGGGAGGACCCGCGTGATGCCCTTATTTCAAAGAATCGCGTAAAGCTTTCAGAAATGAAGGAAGGTGCTGTCATTGGCACAAGCAGTTTAAGAAGAAGCGCACAGCTTTTGATTGAGCGCCTGACCTTACAATTAAATGGATTAGAGGTAATATAGATACAAGACTTCAAAAGCTGGAAACAGAGGATTATGACGCGATTATTTTAGCGGCTGCCGGACTTTCTAGAATGGGGTGGAAGCAAGATGTCGTAACCGAATTCTTGAGCCTGAGAGCGCTGTTTGCCTGCTGTGGGGCAGGGAGCACTGGCGATTGAGTGCCGAGAATCGGATGAAGCGCTGTTGGCGTTGTTTTCTCAGTTTACAGATGAATATACAAACGGACTGTCTTAGCGGAACGTGCTTTTTAAACGCGATGGAGGGCGGCTGCCAGGTTCCGATCGCGGGCTACTCCGTGTTAAATGGACAGGATGAAATTGAAATGACAGGTCTTGTCGCTTCACCTGACAGCAAAATCATTTTTAAAGAAACCGTCACCGGAAACGATCCGGAGGAAGTAGGAAAGCGCTGTGCCGCTCTTATGGCTGACAAAGGAGCAAAAGATTTAATTGATCGTGTAAAACAGGAGCTTGATGAGGATGGAAAATGATTTTTCCGTTGAAAGGAAAAAACAGTGCTTGTCACCCGAATAAGGCACAGGCAACATCATTTCAGCAAAAGTGGAGGCGCTTGGCGGTAAAGCGGTTTTAACCTCTTTGATTACGTTTCGCCGCGCTTTGCCGAATGATGTTGCGGAACAGGTAAGAAGAGGATCTTGCCGCGCCAGGCTGGCTTGTTTTTACAAGTGTGAATGGGGCAGACTTTTTTTTTTCTTATTCTGAAGGAAAATCAGCTTATTCTCCCTGCGCATAAAAAATTGCAGCCGTCGGTGAAAAAACCGCCCGCCGTTTAAAACGCATAACGTATCGGTTGATGTGATGCCACAGAGTATATTGCTGAACAATTGGCTGACGCTCTTAAGCAGCATGCTGAACCGGGGAGGCCCATTACCGTGATGAAAGGGAATTTGTCACGTGATGTGATAAAACAAGAGCTTGTCCGCTCGGTTTTGAAGTAAAGGAATGGGTTCTCTACGAAACGATTCCGGATGAAGAAGGCATTGAGGCACTGAAAGACGCTGCGGGTCAATATTCCTTTGACTATGTAACATTTACGAGTTCATCAACCGTACATACGTTTATGCATGTCTTGGGAGAAGAATTAAAAAGTGGAAGGCGAATGGGACGGCCTGTATCAGCATTGGGACCTTTAACAAATGATGCCCTTCTGACGTACGGCATCACATCGCATACGCCTGATACATTTACAATAGATGGCATGCTTGAATTAATGTGCAGCATGTCAGAGAGGAAGAGAATATGAGTCAATCATTTAATAGACACCGCCGCCTGCGGACATCAAAAGCAATGAGAGAAATGGTAAAGGAAACACGTTTGCATCCATCAGATTTTATTTATCCGATTTTTGTCGTTGAAGGGCTGAAGGCAAAAAAGCTGTTCCGTCAATGCCTGATGTTTACCATGTATCATTAGATTTATTGAAGGATGAAGTAGCGGAGCTGGTCAAACTGGGCATTCAATCTGTTATCGTGTTCGGCATCCCGGAAGAAAAAAGATGATTGGAACACAAGCGTACCATGATCACGGAATTGTCCAAAAAGCCATCACAGAAATTAAAGAACACTTCCCTGAAATGGTTGTTGTCGCTGACACGTGCCTGTGCGAATACACAGACCACGGCCATTGCGGACTTGTCAAAGACGGGTCATTCTCAATGATGAATCGCTGGAGCTTTTGGCGCAGACAGCTGTCAGCCAAGCGAAAGCAGGTGCGGATATCATTGCGCCATCAAACATGATGGACGGATTTGTTACAGTGATCAGAGAAGCGCTTGATAAAGAAGGATTTCGTCAATATTCCAATCATGTCTTACGCTGTGAAATAAGTGAGTTTTACGGTCCGTTCCGTGATGCAACAAACAGCACACCGCAATTTGAGACCGCAAAACATATCAGATGGACCCTGCCAACCGTATGGAGGCACTCCGCGAAGCACAATCAGATGTCGAGGAAGGCGCGGACTTTTGATTGTCAAACCTTCGCTTTCTTATATGGATATCATGCGTGACGTAAAAATGAGTTTATTTTGCCGCTCGTCGCTTATAATGTAAGCGGAAGTATTCAATGGTGAAGGCTGCAGCGCAGAACGGCTGGATCAAAGAAAAAGAAATTGTGTTGGAAATTTTGACAAGCATGAAGCGCGCGGGTGCCGACCTGATTATTACGTATCATGCGAAAGACGCAGCGAAATGGCTTGCGGAGTAATTTTATTCAGTTGACAGGGTTGAGGCAGATGAGAAGCTATGAAAATCAAAAACGGCTTTTAAAGAAGCGCAAAAACTCATGCCGGGCGGTGTGAACAGTCCCGTTCGCGCATTTAAATCGGTAGACATGGACCCGATTTTTATGGAGCGCGGAAAAAGGCTCGAAAATTTTGATATTGACGGAATGAATATATTGACTACGTCTTGTCATGGGGGCTTTAATTTTAGGGCATACAAATGACCGCGTTGTAGAAAGCCTCAAAAAAAGTGGCTGAATATGGGACAAGCTGGTGCTCCGACTGAAGTAGAAAATGAACTGGCTAAGCTCGTCATTGATCGTGTGCCATCTGTAGAAATTGTACGAATGGTAAGCTCCGGAACAGAGGCTACAATGAGTGCCTCCGTTTGGCAAGGGGCTATACGGGCCGCAACAAGATTTTAAAATTTGAGGGCTGCTACCACGGACACGGCGATTTCTCTTGATTAAAGCTGGTTCAGGTGTAGCCACTCTCGGACTGCCTGACAGCCCTGGGGTGCCTGAAGGCATTGCGAAAACACCATCACCGTTCCGTACAATGATTTAGAAAGTGTAAAGCTTGCTTTCCAGCAATTCGGTGAAGACATTGCGGGAGTCATTGTAGAGCCAGTTGCCGGAAATATGGGCGTTGTTCCGCCGCAAAGAAGGTTTCCTGCAGGGTCTGCGTGATATCACCGAGCAGTACGGCTCCTGCTGATTTTTTGATGAAGTGATGACTGGCTTCCGGGTCGATTATAACTGCGCTCAAGGCTACTTCGGCGTAACGCCTGATCTGACTTGTTTAGAAAAGTAATCGGGGCGGACTTCCTGTCGGCGCTTATGGCGAAAGGCAGAAATCATGGAACAGATCGCTCCAGCGGCCCGATAAATCAAGCTGGTACATTGTCAGGCAATCCGCTTGTGATGACGGCTGGCTTAGAGACATTGAAACAGCTGACACCTGATTCCTACAAGAATTTCATCAAAAGGCGACAGACTGGAAGAAGGAATTTCAAAAAGCCGCCGAGGCTCATGGCATTCCGCATACCTTTTTAACCGTGCAGGTTCGATGATCGGTTTCTTCTTCACTAAACGAACCAGTCATCAATTATGAAACAGCGAAATCATCTGATTTGAAGCTGTTCGCAAGCTATTATAAAGGGATGGCAAATGAAGGGGTATTCCTTCCGCCATCACAATTCGAAGGTCTTTTTCTCTCAACGGCCCATACTGATGAAGATATTGAAAACACAATCCAGGCAGCTGAGAAAGTATTTGCTGAGATCAGCCGCAGATAAGAGTGAAAACCGGTATCAAGGACTCCTTGTGCCGGTTTTTTCGTGCTCTCCCACTCATATTTTCTCCAGTTCATACATACACCTTTAGTGACATCTAATTTTAAGGATTAGATGAAAGGAGGATATGAACTTGCCGCAAAATCATCGATTGCAATTTTCTGTAGAAGAATCGATCTGTTTCCAAAAGGACAGGAAGTTTCTGAACTGCTTTCTATTTCATTAGATCCTGATATTAGGTTCAGGAAGTAAATGATTATGTATCAATCATAGGATCGCTTGAACTTACAGGTGAGTACAACATAGATCAAAACAAACATACCGAAAGATTTATACAGATAAGCGGTTTGTTGAACAAGTCAGAAAGAGAGGATGGAAGTGCGGAACTGACTCACTGTTTTCCTGTGGATATTACCATTCCGAAAAACAAAGTGAGCCATTTACAGGATGTTTTCGTCTTTATTGACGCATTTGACTATCAATTGACGGATTCGCGCATTTTAACAATTCAAGCTGATTTAGCGATCGAAGGGCTTTTGGACGATACGCAAGACAAAGAGCCGGGAGATACCTTTATATGAAGCTCCTGGGGCATTCAGGGAGGAAGAGCTTTTCAGAGCCGCCGGCACATAGTGTAGAAGAACCAGGTGCATCATCGGCAGAGGAAGCAGTTCTTCAGCATGAACCGCCAGAACTTTTTATCTCGAAAGCAGGGCTCCGTGAAGAACTGGAGACAGAAAAGCAGAATCTGAGCCGCCTGAATCGGTTGCTTCAGAACCAGAGGCCAGAGAAGATGTGAAAAGGAAGACGAGCAAGAAGAGCTTGATGTGATGGAAAAGGAGGTTCGTACTGAATCGGAAACAGAAGAATCTGAGCCAGAACCTGATCCTTCAGAAATAGAGAGATTCAGAGATCGTTAAAGCAAAAAAGAAACGGCTGAGCCGGCAGCTGCAATAGCGGATGTTCGTGAAGAAGCAGACTCTCCGGAGGACTGAGCTCGTGAACACGCTGGAGCAGAAAAAGAATCGCCTGCTTTTGGAAGCTGAACTTCATTCAGAGACTGTGGTGCAGAGGAAAAAGAGGAAACAACAGTGTTCCTAATCATGAATACGCATTGCGCCAAAGAGGCTCAAAATGAAGAAGCAGCTCAATCAGATCAGGCTGATCCCTACGCTTTGCCAGAAGAGGCGGAACCGGATGGAGCTTTGGAGAGTGTATCAGAGACCGCCTCTCCATAGAAGATAGCAGAGAAACAGCTTCAGCTGTATATGTGGAGAATGACAAAGCCGATTTACATTTCCATTTCAATCAAAAAACAAGCTCGGAGGAGGCATCTCAAGAAGAATTGCCTGAACCGGCATATCGTACCTTCCTGCCTGAACAAGAAGAGGAGGATTCTTTTTATTCAGCGCCTAAGCTGCTGGAGGAGGAAGAACAAGAGGAAGAGAGCTTTCGAAATTGAAGTGAGAAAAACACCATCAGCTGAAGAGCCTAAGGAAGAAACACCTTTTCAATCCTTCCAGCTGCCTGAATCTTCTGAGACTGAAAGGAAGGAAACGGATGCTGTTCCTAGGGTTGCTCCTGCTGCTGAAACGAAGGAACCTCAAACAAAGGAAAAGTGATAATTCTCTTTATTTAACAAAACTTTTTACAAAAGAAGCGGATGAGTTTTCGAGAATGAAAATTTGTATTGTGCAGCAGGAAGATACGATCGAGCGTTTATGCGAACGGTATGAAATTACATCCCAGCAGCTGATCAGGATGAATTCTTTAGCCTTGGATGATGAATTAAAAGCAGACAGATTCTCTATATTCCTCAATATAAAAATAGCCATGCGTAAAACCGTAAGTGATCGGAAAATGTGGTGAATGAAATGGAAGATACCCAATCGGTTCTTCAGGAATACGGACTGACTGCTCATTTATTGAGCCTGTCAGTCCTCTTGTTTGGAAAGTGTATACAGACTACGGCATATTTGCCCTGAAAAAATTGAAAGAGGGCGCGGCAGGCATTTTACAGATCATATGGTGGCGATTGAGGAAAAAGGTTTTCGTTCATTCGTTCCTGCTTACAGAACAAATAGCGGTGAGTTTTTCTCAGCAGGCAGGCAATACGGAGATACCTACTATTTAATGCCTTGGCTCCAATTTGACCAAGAGGAAGAACAGGATCAGAAACATGCTTATTTATTTAGAGAAACAGCCCGTCTTCACGAGAGAACCATGCAGGAACTAAAGGTTAGACGTGATGAGATTGAACGTTATTACGGGCAAACGAAAAAAGTGGGAACAAGATAAAATTTTCTATGAGCAGTTTGTGGATAGAGCGGAAAAAGAGTGGTACCTTTCTCCTTTTGAACCCAGGCCATAACCTATTTTTCAGAAACCATTTCCATGGTGAATTTGCGCTGGAACGGTTGGAGGACTGGTATGAGTCTGCAAAGGAAAAGGACGTTTCAAGGGTTGTAATGAACCACGGCAGCCTGTCTATACACCATTTTCTGTATAATGATGCCGGGACCGGATATTTTACAAACTTCGAAAGAGCATCTGTCGGTCCGCCGCAAAACGACCTGCTCGGCTTTTATACAAAATGTTCAGAGGCTTTTCCTGAAAGCTTGTCCGGAATGCGTCGAATGGTTTTTATGGATATACGAAATCATTCCCTTTGCGTGAAGCGGAAGTCAGCCTTTTCAGCTATATGGCTTATCCGGCAGCCATGTACAAGGTGCTGAACGGTTATCAAACCGGGAAAAACAGCATGAAAAGAGGAATGTACACAATTATTAAAGCGTTTTGGCAAATGAAAATATAGAGCCTTTTGTGATGAAAATTCATCAGATTGAACAAGAGAAAAAATTTCAGGCTGAAAACGAGTCCACTGTCTTAATGGCGCGGACTTGTTTTTTTATATCCATTCTAAAATGAAGGGCGCAAGCTAAAAAAGATTAGGATTGCGAGCAGCAAAACATCAAAGGTTGTCGGAAAGAAAATGGTTCTGATCCCTTGAAAAATCGTAATCGGAATAAGGATCTTGTGCGGATACAAGCCGAATTTGTCTTACCCATGGCGGCAGCGAATAAAGAGCTGAAACGTTTCTTCACGGTGCATCCTCCTCTACGCATTTCTATGCATCATATGTAAACTTGGGCAATAGGTGCCTGCCCATCTGTATAGAAAGCGGTGTTTTTGGAAAAGATGATTGACGAATCAAAAACACTTTTACTATAATAAAGAACATAAATAATGATCAATGAGCTGATAAATACACCTGCTTAGAACGGAAGAGTACAAAAAGACGCATGCAGAGAGAAGCCGTTTGCTGAAAGGCTTTTATGTTGTCTGATTGAAGGTCGCCTGGGAGCATAATTTCTTGAAAGAAGAGTAGAGAAATTCGGGAACACCCGTTATCCGTTATAAGTGCATGAACTGATAGAGTTCATGAAAAATTGGTACCGCGAAAGAGTTTTTCGTCCTTTTACAGGATGAAGAGCTCTTTTTAGTTGCTCAGCCATTTTTAAACATGCTGGAGGGTTATGATGGAAATGAATGAACAAACAATGCCGACGAAATATGATCCGGCAGCGGTTGAAAAAAAGACCGATATGATTTTTGGCTGAAAGGAAAAATTTTGAAGCGGGCAGTGACCAAACAAAGAGCCATATTCTGTTGTCATCCCGCCGCCAAACGTAACAGGAAGATGCACCTTGGACCGCATGGGATACAACGCTGCAAGACATTGTAACAAGAATGAAACGCATGCAGGGCTATGATGTGCTGTGGCTGCCGGGCATGGACCACGCCGGCATCGCGACACAGGCAAAAGTGGAGGCGAAACTCCGTGAAGAAGGCAAATCCCGTTATGATTTCGGCCGTGAAAAATTTTTCGAAGAAACGTGGAAGTGGAGAAGAATATGCTGACTTTATTCGCAGCCAGTGGGCCAAATAGGTCTCGGCCTCGATTATTCACGTGAACGTTTTACTCTGGATGAAGGCTTGAACAAAGCCGTGCGTGAAGTATTCGTTAAGTTTATGAAAAAAGGCCTGATTTACAGAGGCGAATATATTATTAACTGGGACCCAGCGACAAAAACAGCTTTATCCGACATTGAGGTGATTTACAAGGATGTTCAGGGCGCGTTCTATCATATGAGCTATCCGCTTGCTGACGGTTCAGGCTCAATTGAAATTGCGACCACCCGTCCGGAAACAATGCTCGGTGATACGGCTGTTGCCGTTCACCCTGAAGACGAGCGCTATAAACACCTTATCGGAAAAACGGTGATCCTGCCGATTACAAACCGTGAAATTCCGATTGTCGGCGATGACTATGTTGATATGGAATTTGGTTCAGGCGCCGTTAAAATTACGCCTGCCCATGACCCGAACGACTTTGAACTTGGCAACCGCCACAATTTAGAACGCATTCTTGTCATGAATGAAGATGGCACGATGAATGAAAAATGCTCTGCAATATCAAGGTATGGATCGTTTGAATGCCGCAAAAACTCGTGAAAGATTTACAGGAAGGCGGAGTTCTCTTTAAAATCGAGGATCATATGCATTCTGTCGGCCACAGTGAACGAAGCGGGGCTGTTGTTGAGCCTTATCTTTCTACACAATGGTTTGTGCGCATGCAGCCGCTGGCCGATGCAGCGATTGAGCTGCAAAAAAAAGAAGAAAAGGTCAACTTTGTGCCTGACCGTTTTGAAAAAACGTATTTACACTGGATGGAAAACATCCGCGACTGGTGTATTTCCGTCAATTGTGGTGGGGCCATCGTATTCCTGCCTGGTATCATAAAGAAACAAAAGAGCTATACGTCGGCCTTGAAGCGCCGGAGGACAGCGAAAATTGGGAACAGGATTCAGACGTGCTGGATACATGGTTCAGTTCTGCGCTATGGCCTTTCTCCACAATGGGCTGGCCTGATGTAACGGCTGAAGACTTTAAACGCTACTATCCGACAGATGTTCTCGTGACAGGGTATGACATCATTTTCTTCTGGGTATCACGCATGATTTTCCAAGGCATTGAAGTTTACAGGCGAGCGTCCGTTCAAAGATGTTTTAATTCACGGCTTAATCCGTGACGAGCAAGGCCGAAAAAATGAGTAAATCCTTTGGCAACGGTGTGGACCCGATGGATGTCATTGACAAGTACGGAGCCGATTCTGCGTTATTTCCTTGCGACCGGAAGTTCTCCTGGACAGGATCTCCGTTTCAGCTATGAAAAAGTGGAATCGACATGGAATTTTGCAAATAAAATTTGGAACGCCTCCCGTTTTGCATTAATGAATATGGATGGCATGACGTATGATGAGCTTGATCTGTCAGGCGAAAAATCAGTTGCTGATAAGTGGATTTTAACGCGACTGAATGAAACGATCGAGCACGTGACACAGCTTGGGGATCGATATGAATTCGGTGAAGTCGGACGCCATTTATATAACTTTATTTGGGATGATTTCTGTGACTGGTATATTGAAATGGCGAAGCTTCCGCTGTATGGGAAGACGAAGCGGCGAAGAAAACAACCCGTTCTGTTCTTGCTTACGTGCTTGACCAAACGATGCGTCTGCTCCATCCGTTTATGCCATTCTTAACGGAAGAAATCTGGCAGCACCTTCCTCATGAAGGCGAATCAATCACAGTAAGCTCAATGGCCGGTAGTAGTGCCGGAGCATACGGATAAAGAGGCGGTGGCGACATGTAAACTTCTTGTTGAATTGATCCGTTCTGTGCGCAATATCCGCAGTGAAGTCAATACGCCAATGAGCAAGCAGGTTGAACTGTACATTAAAACATCACAGACGAAATTGCCGCCCGCCTCGAAGCGAACCGTTCATATGTTGAACGCTTTACGAATCCGAGCGTGCTTAAAATCGGCACGGATATCGAGGCTGTTGATAAGGCGATGACAGCCGTCGTCTCAGGAGCAGAGGTTATTCTTCCGCTTGAAGGCTTAATCAATATTGATGAAGAAATTGCCGTCTGCAAAAAAAAGAATTTGATAAGCTGACAAAAAGAAGTCGAGCGCGTCCAAAAAACTTGGAAATGAAGGATTTATGAAAAAAGCGCCTGCACACGTAATTGATGAAGAACGCGGAAAAAGAAAAAAGATTATGTGGCAAAGCGTGACGCTGTTCAAAAACGAATGGCTGAGCTGAAGGGTTAATAAAAAGCCGGGGCGGTTTCTAGAGAAACCGCCTTGTCTTATAAAAGAGGGATTATCATTGTTTACTACATATCAAGATGCGCGCAGCTGGATTCACGGGAGGCTGAAATTCGGGTTAAGCCCGGACTTGGCCGAATGAAACAGCTGATGGCGCGGTTGGACATCCTGAAAAAATCCGAGCGTTCCACGTCGCAGGAACAAACGGTAAAGGATCAACTGTCGCTTTTATCCGTTCTATGCTGCAGGAAGCCGGATATACGGTCGGAACATTTACATCGCCTTATATTATTACGTTTAATGAACGGATCAGCGTAAACGGACACCGATTACCGATGAGGAATGGACAGCACTCGTTAATCAAATGAAACCGCACGTTGAAGCCCTTTGATCAAACGGAATACGGACAGCCGACAGAATTTGAAATTATGACAGGCCTGCATTTTTATATTTTGCAGAATTTCATAAGGTCGATTTTGTTATTTTTGAAACAGGGTTTGGCGGCAGATTTGATTCTACTAATGTGGTGAACCGCTTTAACTGTGATTACAAGCATCGGACACGATCATATGAACATTTTGGGAAACACCATTGAAGAAATTGCCGGAGAAAAGGCCGGTATTATTAAAAAGGTATTCCAATCGTTACAGCAGTCACCCAGCCGGAAGCTTTACAGGTCATCCGCCATGAAGCTCGAACGGCATGCTGCGCCGTTCCAGTCATTGCATGAAACATGTGTTATTTTTAATGAAGAGGCTCTGCCTGCAGGAGAACAGTTTTCATTCAAAACGGAAAAAATGCTATGAAGATATTCGGACATCTCTGATTGGCATTCATCAAAGACAAAATGCTGCTTTGTCCATTTTGGCCGCGGAATGGCTCAATAAGGAGAATATCGCCCATATCAGTGACGAAGCGTTAAGAAGCGGGCTTGTGAAGGCTGCTTGGCCGGGACGGTTAGAGTTTGTTCAGAAACATCCTCCGGTATATTTAGACGGTGCGCATAACGAAGAAGGTGTTGAAAAGCTGGCGGAAACGATGAAGCAGCGTTTCGCCAATTCACGCATTTCTGTGGTATTTAGCGCGTTAAAGGACAAACCGTATCAGAACATGATTAAAAAAGACTGGAAACCATTGCTGATGCGATTCATTTTGCTTCTTTTGATTTTCCGCGTGCTTCCCTTGCAAAAGATCTCTATGATGCAAGTGAAATCAGCAATAAAAGCTGGAGTGAAGATCCAGACGATGTGATCAAATTCATAGAAACAAAAAAAGGGCTCAAATGAAATTGTGCATGATTACCGGATCTCTTTACTTTATTTCTGACATTCGAAAAAAGGTTGAAATAAAAGCATCAGGTTCCGGCAGAATCAAAAAAGATTCTGCCGGTTTTTTATGTGTAAAATTGAATATTCCCAATTGGAGCTCAGGATGTCCATTTTGCTACAATCCATACCAGAACTCAGTGAGTAAAGGTGTGTTGTCTATGCTATCCATTCTTTTTATCTTCGGGCTTGATCCTTGGTTCTTTTTTTACTATACGGCCGGGTGCCGTATCCCCTTACATCTATCTATTATTGCGCCCCGTTCATCATCCTGTCGTTTTGCCGGCGGGACATTAACTCCTGCAGAATTAATTCCCATCCTGTCATTCCTATTTCAAAAAGGTAAATGTAAAAGCTGCGGGCATAGGATTTCTTTTTATGTATCCGGCGGCAGAAGCTTTTTGACAGCGTGTTTATTTGCCGCCGCAGGAATACGCTTTTGGCACGTCGCTGGAACTGTTAACCGCTGTGGTGTTTCTTCTCTCTTCTCATGATTGTTGCACTATGACAGATATTCATTTTATGCTGATTCCAAATCGAATATTGATTTTTTTCTTCCCTTTTTGGCGGCCGCGAGATTGATTTCTCCGCTTGATTCCTGGTATGCAGGCCTGTTAGGTGCGGCAGCCGGATTTCTGTTTCTGGCTGTAATTGCCGCAATCACCCATGGGGATAGGGGAGGAGATATTAAATTATTTGCGGTGATTGGCTTTGTGCTCGGTGTGAAATGCTGTGCAGCTGCCTTTTTCTTTTCTGTTTTGATAGGCGGTACGGGAGCGGCAGCTGTTCTGACTGGTAGACTCGCCAAAAGGCAGCCATTTCCGTTTGCCCCCGCCATAGCGGCAGGAGCATTTTAACCTATTTATACGGTGACTCTATCATTTCTTTTTATATCAAAATGGCATTGGGCTGACTGCTGAAAATTTGACGAACGTTTTTTGGACAAGACGACAAAAAGTCTTGTTCTTTTTTTTCTTTGCCTGTGCTAAAGTGTGTAGCATGAAAAGCCGACAAGAACGGTCAAGACAAATGAAGGGAGGAAGCGGAATTGAAAAAAAGAAAGAATAAAAAAACAGTAAAGCCGCAAAAAAAGCCCTCAAGGTGACGATTAATGGAAAAGAAGAGACGGTTTACGAACAAGAGACGCCTGATACAGAGGCGGATAAAAGCATGACATTTTTCAAATTGGGAGGAAAAAAAAACAGGCAGAACAAGAGGTTGCGGCATCCCAGGAACATCCTGATGAAGATGAATTCAATTGGGATTCATGAGGAGGACAAGGTGTTTAAAGAGGACCCTAAAGTTGTTCCTCCTTTTCAAAAGAAAAAACAAAGTTTATGCAAAAAAAAAAGACCGGGACTGCCAAACCGGTAAAAAGAGTGGCTGCGACGATTGCCGTTCGCGGCTGTCATTGGCACTGGATTAGGGTTATTCGCGTTAAACATGTCGGGGAATAAAGCGTCAGCACCGGCCATCTTTAGAGGTTCTCTAGGCAGCCAAACGGCAAAAGCCGGAGATGCTTCAACTGATAAACAAACTTCAGGCACAGAAAAGAAGCGGCACAAACAGCGGGTACATATAAAACATACGCTGTGCAAGCCGGAAAATTTTCAAATGAAAAGGGCGCCGAAACGTTGTTGAACAATTGACTGAAAAAGGATATTCCGCCGTGTCACTGTCAAAGGATGATGGGTATACGTATGTCATCGCGGGCTTTAGCCAGTGAAAGGATGTCTCACAGCAGTTAGGACAGGTTTTAATCGACAGTGATTTTGAAGCTTGGGGCGGAAAGGAGCTTTCTTTATCAATAGAGTCAGATATGACAGATTCTTTTGGAAACAGCGGAGCTTTGCAGCAAAGGCGATTCTCGGCGAAGACATTACAAAAGCGAGTGTAGAGAAAATAGAAAAAGTCGGCTTGGTGAAACAAAAGCGTCAGAAACAGGAGAGAAAAAAGCGATTTTGCAGGCATTAAAGGAATTAGGGGATCCGGGTTCTGAAGCCGGATGGAAGCCAGCAAAAGCTGTTAGCCGTCGTTAAAAAGAGATATCCCTGAGCCTTCGTCCTTTAGTGACAGGCTTTTTTATTTTGTCATGAAAAAAGTTATTTTTCTGAAATTGTGACAAGCCCCGTGATTTGGTAGGATAAACGAGTATCTTTTTTCTTAAGCAAACCCTGAAAGGATGACGAACATGACAAAACCGCTAATACTTGCATCACAATCTCCGCGCAGGAAAGAACTCCTCGATCTTCTCCAGATGCCCTACTCCATTATTGTCAGTGAAGTAGAAGAAAAATTAAATCGAAACCTTTCACCGGAAGAAAACGTCCAATGGTTGGCAAACAAAAAGCTAAGGCTGTATTGATCTCCACCCGCATGCAATCGTTATCGGTGCTGATACAATGGTATGCCTTGACGGCGAATGCCTTGGAAAACCGCAGGATCAAGAAGAAGCTGCATCCATGCTGCGGAGGCTTTCAGGCCGAAGTCACTCAGTAATAACCGCGGTCAGCATTCAAGCTGAAAATCACAGCGAGACTTTTTATGATAAGACAGAAGTTGCGTTTTGGTCCCTCAGTGAAGAAGAGATTTGGACGTATATTGAAACAAAAGAGCCGATGGATAAAGCAGGTGCATACGGCATCCAAGGAAGAGGCGCGCTTTTGTAAAGAAAATAGACGGAGATTATTATTCTGTCATGGGCCTTCCTATATCAAAAAACAATGAGAGCTCTTCGCCATTTTGATATAAAGGGCATGACGGTTCTATAAACGGAAGGGAAAGAAAAGGAGTGCTTGGTCATACACGATCTGCCATTAAACTCAAAGATTTCCCAACGAAAGAAAAGTTAAGAGAACGGCTCCTGAAAGTCGGAGCCGAGAACTTAGCGAATCATGAACTTTGGCTATATTATTGCGGACAGGGACTAAACACGAATCTGTTTTGGACCTGTCAAACCGGCTGCTGCGCTCATTTGACGGGCTGCGTCTGCTCAAGGAAGCATCGGTTGAAGAGCTGTCAAGCATCCGGGAATCGGTATGGTAAAAGCGATTCAAATACTGGCTGCAGTTGAGCTGGGGAAGCCGGATTCATAAATTAGCCAACGAAGAACATTTCGTTATTCGCTCCCGGAAGACGGCGCTAATCTTGTCATGGAGGATATGCGCTTTTTAACCCAGGAGCATTTTGTCTGTTTATATTTAAATACAAAAAATCAAGTCATCCATAAACGCACCGTATTTATCGGAAGCCTGAATTCATCTATTGTCCACCCGCGCGAGGTGTTTAAAGAAGCGTTTAAACGATCTGCCGCTTCCTTTATCTGTGTTCATAATCATCCTTCTGGAGATCCGACGCCGAGCAGGGAAGATATTGAAGTGACAAGACGGCTGTTTGAATGCGGAAACCTGATTGGCATCGAGCTGCTTGACCATTTGGTGATCGGGGATAAAAAATTTGTGAGTTTAAAGGAAAAAGGATATTTGTAACACTTTTTTTTTTCGTCGAATTAAGCTATAATAGAGTTTATGAGTTTTTCCCTTTAGGTATTTTTGCTTTAAGAAAGGAAGATACATACATATGTTTGGAATTGGTGCTAGAGACCTTGGTATAGATTTGGAACTGCGAATACGCTTGTTTTTGTTAAAAGGAAAAGGAATTGTTGTGAGAGAGCCGTCTGTTGTCGCTTTGCAGACGGATACGAAATCGATTGTTGCTGTCGGAAATGATGCGAAAAATATGATTGGACGGACACCGGGCAACGTGGTGGCTCTTCGCCCGATGAAAGACGGCGTTATCGCTGATTATGAAACAACGGCGACGATGATGAAATATTACATCAATCAGGCCATAAAAAAAATAAAGGCATGTTTGCCAGAAAACCATATGTAATGGTATGTGTTCCATCAGGTATTACAGCTGTTGAAGAACGCGCTGTTATCGATGCGACAAGACAGGCGGGAGCACGTGACGCGTATCCGATTGAAGAACCGTTTGCCGCAGCAATCGGAGCCAATCTGCCAGTTTGGGAACCGACTGGAAGCATGGTTGTTGATATCGGGGGCGGAACGACAGAAGTTGGCGATTATTTCTTTAGGAGGCATTGTAACGTCTCAGTCAATCCGTGTAGCCGGTGATGAGATGGACGACGCAATTATCAACTATATCAGAAAAACGTACAATCTGATGATCGGTGACCGTACGGCTGAAGCGATTAAAATGGAAATCGGATCCGCAGAAACCGAAGAATCCGACAACATGGAAATCCGCGGACGCGATTTGCTGACAGGTCTGCCGAAAACAATTGAAATTACAGGAAAAGAGATTTCTAACGCTCTACGCGACACTGTATCTACAATTGTTGAAGCAGTGAAGAGCACACTCGAAAAACACCGCCTGAGCTTGCAGCAGATATCATGGACAGAGGTATAGTGTTAACCGGCGGCGGAGCGCTTTTGCGCAATTTGGACAAAGTCATCAGCGAAGAAACAAAAATGCCGGTCCTTATCGCCGAAGATCCGCTTGATTGTGTAGCGATCGGAACAGGGAAAGCACTGGAGCACATCCATCTTTTTCAAAGGAAAACTAGATAATCGGGAGTTCAATAGAAGAGGTGTAACACGATGCCGAATAAGCGGTTAATGCTATTACTTCTGTGTATTATCATATTGGTGGCTATGATTGGATTTTTCGCTGAAGGGCGGCCGCAATACCACCTGGCCTGAGAAAGTGATCGGCGATACGACGGGAGTATTTCAAAATATTTTTCATACGCCTGCCGAATTTTTTGCAGGAATATTTGAGAACATCAATGATTTAAAAACACATACAAAGAAAACGAGCGTCTAAGAGAAAACTTGACGGACAGACACAATATGAAGCCAAGCTCCAAGAACTTCAAAGAAGAAAAAACAAATCCTTGCGTGACGAGCTTGGCCATGTCAAATCGATTAAAGATTACAAGCCGATTTTTAGCAACGGTCATCGCCAGAAGCCCTGATAATTGGGCGAAACAGGTCATGATTAACAAGGGGACTCAGCAAAACGTAGCGAAAGATATGGCCGTTACAAACGAAAAAGGCGCATTAATCGGCAAGATCAAAAGTTCCGGACTTAACAATTTTACGTCTACTGTTCAGCTTTTAAGCGATACTGACCGCAATAACAGAGTCGCGACAAAATTCCGGAAAAAAAAGGCAGCAAAGGCTACGTTTGATCGAAGGATATGACAAAGAGAAAAAAACGTCTTAAGATGACAATTATTGAGCGTAAAGGATAAACAAGACGTGAAAAAAGGCGATCTTATTGAAACATCAGGGACAGGCGGTGTTTTCCCAGAAGGGCTGACAATCGGTGAAGTGACTGATATCGAGTCAGATTCCTATGGATTAACGAAGGTTGCTTATGTAAAACCTGCGGCCGACCTTACAGATTTAAATAATGTGATCGTTGTTAACCGTGACGTGCCGACTGTCGATACAGAGGAGGAAGGATCGTGAAACGTTTCCTTCTCCCTTTCGTTATGATTTTGTTTTTTCTGCGGAAAGCATTTTTACAGATTTGGTGCATTTTCCTTTCGTTACAGATGACCAGCAGGTCGCCCCCATTTTTTTTGATGCTTGTATTGATATTCATGTCGGCTTTTATCAACCAAAAACACGCGATGATTTACGGATTTATTTTTGGTTTTCTATATGACATGAACTATACAAGTCTATTAGGCGTTTATATGTTTGGTTTTGCCGGGCTATGCTATTTGGCTTCAAAAGCGTTTAAAGTGTTGCATACAAACGCATTTGTAGTGATATTGATAGCAGTTCTGGCTGTCTGTCTGCTCGAATTTTACGTATTCGGCATTCAGACTTTGATTCATAAAGACATTATGACGTTTAACGGATTTTGTCATTGACCGGTTTATACCGACAATTTTATTAAATATTGCAGCAGCTCTTATTCTTGTTCTGCCATTTAGATTGTTTTTTATGAGTCTAAAGAAAGAATTGAGAGATGAGTAAAAAGGATTTTATCTTTTTTTGACGAAATGAGTATGTTGTTGAGGTGAATATTGTGAAGACCAAAAAGCAGCAATATGTAACAATAAAAGGAACAAAGAATGGACTAACATTGCATCTGGATGATGCGTGTTCTTTTTGATGAGCCTCGATGGTCTTCAGAATATGCTGTCAATTGAACAATATACCGATGGAAAAGGCCAGAAAATCAGCGTTCATGTTAAGCTGGGAAATCGCTTTTTATATAAGAGCAAGAGGAACAGCTAACCGAATTGATTGCGTCAAAGAAAGATTTGTTTGTTCATTCTATTGACAGTGAAGTCATTACTAAAAAGAAGCACAGCAGATAAGAGAGGAAGCCGAAATTATTTCTGTTTCAAAAATTGTCCGTTCAGGCCAAGTGCTGCAGGTAAAAGGCGACTTGCTCCTGATCGGTGACGTGAATCCCGGCGGAACAGTCAGGGCCGGAGGGAACATTTTTGTTCTGGGCTCACTGAAAGGAATCGCGCATGCCGGATTTAATGGAAATAATCAAGCGGTCATCGCCGCCTCTGAAATGCTTCCGACACAATTAAGAATCAATCATGTGTTAAATCGCTCCCCAGACCACATTCAAAAAGGGAACGAAATGGAATGTGCTTATTTAGATACAGACGGAAATATGGTCATTGAACGCCTTCAACATTTGGCTCATTTAAGACCTGATCTAACAAGGCTTGAGGAGGAATGTGAATTGGGTGAGGCTATCGTAATAACTTCGGGAAAAGGCGGAGTAGGTAAGACAACAACATCTGCGAACCTCGGTACCGCCTTAGCCATTTTAGGGAAGCGCGTATGCTTAGTAGATACTGATATAGGACTGCGCAACCTTGATGTTGTAATGGGTCTTGAAAATAGAATTATTTACGATCTGGTAGACGTTGTAGAGGGCAGATGCAAAATGCATCAGGCGCTCGTAAAAGACAAACGTTTCGATGATCTGCTCTATTTAATGCCCGCTGCTCAAACGAGCGATAAGACAGCTGTTGCTCCTGAACAAATTAAAAACATGGTCCAAGAGCTCAAACAGGAATTTGACTATGTCATCATAGACTGTCCTGCCGGAATCGAGCAAGGGTACAAAAATGCCGTTTCCGGAGCTGATAAAGCGATTGTGGTCACTACGCCTGAAATCTCAGCTGTTCGTGATGCTGACCGTATTATAGGACTGCTGGAGCAAGAGGAAAATATTGAATCGCCGCGGCTCGTTGTAAACAGAATCAGAAATCACCTGATGAAAAACGGTGACACGATGGATATCGACGAAATCGTACAGCATCTGTCGATCGATTTGCTCGGAATCGTGGCTGATGATGATGAAGTCATTAAAGCTTCCAATCATGGCGAACCGATTGCGATGGACCCTAAAAACCGTGCTTCCATTGCATATCGCAATATTGCCCGCCGCATCTTAGGTGAATCTGTTCCTTTACAGGTGCTTGAAGAGCAAAACAAAGGAATGATGGCTAAGATTAAGTCATTTTTCGGAGTAAGATCTTAATGTGATAGAATCAAAGAGAAGAATCTGACAAAGCATATGCTGTGTCAGGTTTTTTGTTTTTTCTGCTTTGTTCTTGACTAAACCGAATATTTGCCATGGACAAGACATATGATGTACAAACCCAACGAATGCAAAGGATGATGGCAATGAGTCACAGAGCAGATGAAATCAGAAAACGATTAGAGAAAAGAAGAAAGCAGCTTTCCGGCTCAAAACGTTTCTCTACTCAGACAGTTTCTGAAAAGCAGAAACCCCGTCCTGGGTGATGGTAACGGATCAGGAAAAGCATGGAACACTTCCGGTCTACGAAGATAACATGCCAGCATTCAACGGAAAACACCCATTGGTGAAAACAGATTCAATTATCCTGAAATGTCTTCTGTCGGCCTGCCTTGTTCTCGTTTCAGCTATAGCCTATAAAACAAACATTGGACCCGTCAGTCAGATTAAACCCGCCGTAGCCAAAACCTTTGAAACTGAATTTCAATTTGCTTCAGCAAGCCATTGGTTCGAAACCAAATTCGAAATCCGCTTGCTTTCCTGGCTCCTGAACACAAAAATAAGGAACAGCAAATTGAAGTAGGCAAAGATCTGATCGCGCCTGCATCCGGGAAAAGTACAGCAGGATTTTCAGGACAATGGGGAAGGAATTAAAGTCGAAACAAGCAGCGATAAGATTGATAGCGTAAAAGAAGGCTATGTGGTTGAAGTCAGCAAAGACAGCCAGACGGGACTGACGGTTGGTGCAGCATGCTGACAACACCTATAGTATTTATGGCGAGCTCAAAGATGTGGATGTTGCTTTATATGATTTTGTGGATAAAGGCAAAAAGCTCGGTTCGATTAAGCTTGATGATCATAATAAAGGGGTCTATTATTTTGCCATGAAAGACGGCGATAAATTTATTGATCCGATTCAGGTGATTACATTTGAATAAATGGCTCGACCTTATCTTAAAGATCCATGTGCATCCTTTTCTTTGGATTATCGCGGCGCTGGGCTTGCTCACAGGCCATATGAAAGCATTATTTTGTCTGCTCCTGATTGTATTGATTCATGAGCTGGGGCATGCTGCTCTGGCTGTATTTTTTTTCTTGGAGAATCAAGCGTGTTTTTTTGCTGCCGTTTGGGGAACGGTCGAAGTGGAAGAGCACGGGAATCGGCCGTTAAAGGAAGAGTTTGCGGTCATTATTGCCGGCCCTCTTCAGCACATCTGGCTTCAGTTTGCCGCCTGGATGCTTGCAGAAGTCTCAGTGATTCATCAGCATACCTTTGAACTCTTCACCTTTTATAATCTTTCTATCTTATTTGTCAATTTACTGCCGATCTGGCCGCTGGATGGAGGAAAACTGTTATTTTGTTGTTTTCCAAACAGCTGCCTTTTCAAAAGGCTCACCGGCTTAATCTAAAAAACGTCGCTCTGCTTCTGCCTGTTGCTCGGGTGCTGGGTTTTATTCGTGATTCCTCTGCAAATCAGCGCATGGGTTTTGTTTGTCTTTCTGGCTGTTTTTTGTTTGAGGAATATCGGCAAAGGCACTATATCCATGTGAGATTTCTTCGAAAGGTATTACGGAAAAACCGGGAGCTTGAGAAACTTCTGCCGCTGACAGTAAAGGCGGAGGATAAAGTCTATCATGTGATGGCCGAGTTCAAACGTGGCTGTAAGCATCCGATTATTATAGAAAAATCAGGCCAAAAGCTCAGCCAGCTTGACGAGAATGAAGTGCTGCACGCTTATTTTGCCGATAAGCGGACGAATTCTTCCATGGAGGAACTGCTTCTGCCCTACTAAAACTGATTGACAAACGCCTTGTATTTTGGTATATTTTTTAATGTTATGGATGTAGCACCATTGCTACAACCGCTCAGTACAGGTGTTAAGAGCTTTACAGCCCCCTGGTATCTGGCGAGTCTTAGTCTAATAGGAGGTGCAGAGAATGTACGCAATCATTAAAACAGGCGGTAAACAAATCAAAGTTGAAGAAGGCCAAACTGTTTACATCGAAAAACTTGCTGCTGAAGCAGGTGAAACAGTTACTTTTGAAGACGTTTTGTTTGTTGGCGGAGACAACGTGAAAGTCGGCAACCCTACAGTTGAAGGCGCAACAGTAACGGCTAAAGTTGAAAAACAAGGCCGCGCGAAAAAATCACTGTTTTCAGATACAAACCAAAGAAAAACGTTCATAAAAAAAACAAGGTCATCGTCAGCCTTACACTAAATTGACGATCGAAAAATCAACGCGTAAGCATGATTCAGGCAACAATCAGAAGGTCTCATGATAAAGGCATATTGTCTTTTTGAAATGACGGGCCATGCGAATTTTGCTGAACATGGACAAGATCTTGTTTGTGCCGGAGTGACAGCCGTTGTGTTTGGAGCCGTTAACGCGGTCATTGTGCTGGCGGGCTTCGAGCCGCTTCTTTGATATAGGGGAGGACGGGGTTATTTTTATTTTGAATTTCCTGAATCTCTTGATCCAGAGGCACGCCAAAAAGCTCAGCTGCTGATTGAAGGCATGATTGTTTCTGCTGGAGACAATCGAACGGGATTACAAAGACAACTTGCGTGTGACCACAAACATAATATAGGAGGTGAGCTACATGCTTAGATTAGATCTTCAGTTTTTCGCTTCTAAAAAGGAGTAGGTTCTACAAAGAACGGACGTGACTCTGAGGCTAAACGTTTAGGTGCTAAACGTGCTGACGGTCAATTCGTAACAGGCGGTTCTATCCTTTACCGTCAACGCGGAACAAAAATTTACCCAGGTGAAAAACGTGGGCCGCGGCGGAGATGACACTCTATTTGCGAAAATCGACGGAACTGTTAAATTCGAACGTTTCGGCCGTGACCGCAAAAAAAGTGAGCGTATATCCCAGCTCAATAATCGATTCAAAAACTCCGGTCGATGATGACTGGAGTTTTTTTGCAATATGCGGAGTAAACACCTAGAATGAAATGCAGAGTATGTGTGAGCAGACCCCGCCAAGAATGAGAATAAACATCTCAAACCCACTGGATATGTTCCCCAAGCAGTAATACATAAAATGTTCTGCCTGGCTGCAAATCAACCAAAGCCAGAAAAAAGGAACATGATATTTCTGGGAAAACAATTGTTTTTCTAACAAAGCCTTCTCTGTTATAATTCATAATACACACTTATACAGACTCCTAAATAAGAAATTAAATGATTGGGAGTGCGAAATGAAGGATGTTTCAAAAAATCAAGAAGAAAATATAAGCGACACGGCATTAACAAACGAACTGATTCATCTGCTTGGCCATTCCCGGCATGATTGGATGAATAAGCTGCAGCTGATTAAAGGAAACTTAAGCTTACAGAAGTATGACCGTGTCTTTGAAATGATTGAAGAAATGGTTATAGACGCAAAGCACGAATCAAAGCTCTCAAACCTGAAAACACCGCATTTGGCGTTTGATTTTCTTACGTTTAATTGGAAAACCCATTATATGACGCTTGAATATGAAGTTCTCGGAGAAATTAAGGATTTGTCGGCTTATGATCAAAAGCTGGCGAAACTGATGAGAAAGCTGTTTCATCTGTTTGATCAAGCAGTCAGCAGAGAGAGTGAAAATCATTTAACGGTTTCGCTTCAAACGGATCATCCTGACAGACAGCTGATTCTGTACCTTGATTTTCACGGCGTTTTTTGCCGATCCATCTGCTTTTGATGATATTCGGCAGAATGGATATGAGGACGTTGATATCATGCGTTTTGAAATCACGAGTCACGAATGTCTGATTGAAATTGGGTTGATTAGCGGAGTTTTTTAACGGTTTAGAACGGAGGACATTATGTTTGTAGATCAGGTCAAAGTATATGTAAAAGGCGGCGACGGCGGCAACGGTATGGTTGCGTTTCGCCGTGAAAATATGTGCCGAAAGGCGGCCCTGCCGGCGGTGACGGAGGAAAGGGAGGAGACGTCGTTTTTGAAGTAGATGAAGGTCTCCGCACCCTGATGGATTTTAGATACAAAAAACACTTTAAAGCGATTCGCGGCGAGCATGGCATGTCCAAAAACCAGCACGGACGAAATGCTGATGATATGGTCATTAAAGTTCCGCCGGGCACCGTTGTGACAGACGATGATACAAAACAGGTCATCGCTGATTTAACAGAGCACGGACAGCGGGCTGTCATTGCAAGAGGCGGAAGAGGCGGAAGAGGGAATAGCCGCTTTGCTACACCGGCTAATCCCGCGCCTCAGCTTTCAGAAAACGGCGAGCCGGGAAAAGAACGCTACATTGTTCTTGAATTAAAAGTGCTTGCAGATGTCGGACTTGTCGGGTTCCCGAGCGTGGGAAAATCTACTTTGCTGTCTGTTGTCTCATCTGCAAAACCGAAAATTGCGGACTATCACTTTACAACGCTTGTCCCGAATCTCGGCATGGTTGAAACGGATGACGGACGCAGCTTTGTCATGGCCGGATTTGCCGGGGCTGATTGAAGGCGCACACCAAGGCGTCGGACTGGGCCACCAGTTTTTGCGCCATATTGAACGGACGAGGGTTATTGTTCACGTCATTGACATGTCAGGCTTAGAAGGCCGCGATCCGTATGAGGATTATCTTACGATTAACCAGGAGCTGAGCGAGTACAATCTGCGTCTCACCGAGCGTCCGCAAATTATCGTTGCAAATAAAATGGACATGCCGGAGGCTGCGGAAAATCTCGAAGCCTTTAAAGAAAAGCTGACGGATGATTATCCGGTATTCCCGATCAGTGCGGTGACAAGAGAAGGTCTGCGTGAGCTTCTGTTTGAGGTTGCCAATCAGCTTGAGAACACACCGGAATTCCCGCTGTATGACGAGGAAGAGCTTACACAAAACCGTGTCATGTACACGATGGAAAATGAAGAAGTGCCATTTAACATTACACGCGATCCAGACGGTGTATTTGTGCTTTCAGGAGACAGCCTTGAGCGGTTATTCAAGATGACTGATTTCTCACGTGATGAATCGGTTAAACGGTTTGCAAGACAGATGCGCGGAATGGGTGTTGATGAAGCACTCAGAGAACGCGGAGCCAAGGATGGAGATATAATCAGGCTTCTGGAATTTGAATTTGAATTTATTGATTAATGAATGTTGGCTGAAAAGAGAGCCTGGTGTCAGGCTCTCTATTTTAAAGG
>JAENHJ010000146.1:129269-186321 GCA_025330945.1 Mucuna pruriens
TCTTTTTGCCTTATTTTTAAAAAAAATGAATAGTCTAAAAGTCTTGTTTTTGATTTTCAACTCAGGCTTTTTGGCATTTTGTTCTTTTTACTTATTCATAAGATCAGTCATCTGTTGGAAGATTGATGCTTGAATTGCTGTTCCACATGCTTACGGTAATGAAAAGTCATGAATCAGCCGAATGGTCGGCCTAATTAACAGCAGCAAACTTCGGATCGCAAAACAGCCATATCCCTGCCGACATTAATCAGCCAAAAAAAAAAAAAGTCCCGACGAGAAAAAAGCACCAATGATAAAATCGTTTACTGTATAAAGAATCTTATATCGTTTTTGAAAAAAAAGTTCATATCGTTTCAGCTCTTTTTGGAAGTCATGTTCTTCATTTACTGTCACCATCATCCCTCCATTCTATTTTGGCTTACCCTTACGTAAACGGAATGTAAACATAAGGGCAGCCTTGCTGAAAGGAGACATAATCAACGATCAGAAACTAAAGTGAAAAAGTGATCCGCATAGGATCTCTTTTTATGATTTCATCGCCTGAACAATAAGAGCGGTCAAAGCTTTTAGGAAAGACAAGTGAACACCATCAGGGTAAAATATTCCGGATGCTGAAGGGCTTCTGTGCCATCAACTAACGTAACATTTTGATGTGCGCTTGCCTGGTGCTGTAAAGATTCATTAACCTTGCTTTCCCATTGGCGGGGAACCAATGTATTGACAAGATAGATATGGGCTTTGAGAAAGATTGAAGCAGTTGTTCGATTTGGCTGTTTGTAAAGTAGCCATTGGTTCCAAGCTCAATGATGACAGCCTTGTTCGGCTGATTAAAAGACTTGTAACTCCTTGCGAGTTCCAAAGTTTGAGACATTTGTCTTCCTACCTTTCCATCAATCGTCACATGTGAAAGTGACTGACGCAGGTGTGAAGAAATATCAAAACATGACGGAATCTCCTATAGCTAACACCTCTTTCGCAGCATCTGCCGGGTTCTTTCGTCTGTTGAGATTGCGTGTCTTTCTTTTATGATCTCTTTGCCCACTATCTTGTTTTCCTTTTTGACCCTGAATGGAATCTGTTGTTTTTTGTTCAGGATTGTGTTTTTATCTGCTGCAGCGTTCTTTTTATCCCCAGAAGCCTGGCTGGTGTCAGCATTTGTTTCTTAGATGACTATAGGTCCATTTGGTAGGGTGCTTTGCTCTCCGGCTAACCCAGACAGCCCTCCTGCAAAAATAAGTATAGCGAAAAAATGACGAAACCAATTGACAGTTTGCTGATGACAGATGTCGTTTTCCATTCCTTGATTCTATGTATAAAAACACAGCGGAAAAATGACCTAAATCCCTGTGTCCGTATCGGCTTTCAATAAATGATAGGAAAGCTCGGCAAGTATACATGTCACAATCACCTTTAGCACGATATGCCAAGAACAGGGTTTCGATTTCTTGAACTGGCGTGCTTAACACAATAACAGGGTAGTGCCAAAGATAAATTCCGTAAACCTCGTTGAAGCCACCGAAGCGTTATCCATGTAAACAGATTGCCTAAAAAGCTGCTCGGATGGCAAACACATGCAATAAGGATTGCGGCAGTCACGCTAATGAATAGCATTCCGCCCTCTGTAAAGAAAAAAAGGCCTGTATTCATCTGTGAAATAGACACACAACACTAAAATACAAAAATGCCAAAAAATTCAGTGGCGTGCAAAGTGTGTTTCAGTTTGCTTGGCAGCCTGTTGGAAGACAGCCTTTTCATCCGGCCATACCAAAGCCAAGGCACATCCGATGAGAAGTTCAAACGAATGAGTGTCTGTGCCAGTAAACGCGGCTCGGATCTCCGCCAGGTTCATACAGTACGCTCATCATCACGGCTGAACAAAGCCGCAAGCAATGATATCACCGCAGCCAATCTGGCGCGGCTTTCATTATGTACATTCAGCAACTAAGAACATCGGCCATATGATATAAAATTGTTCTTCAATCGCCAGCGACCAAAGGTTTTTTAGAGGTGATGGGGAACCGAAACTATCAAAATATGATAGCTTGTGAAAATAAACCACCAATTGCTCATATAAAAGAGAGAAGAGATCGCATCTCCACGTACAGTGTGTGCAATAGTTCTCGATCAAACAATACGACCCACACAACAGTGGAAAAGATCATAAGGTACGCTGTCGGCAGAAGCCGCCGAATGCGGCGCACCAAAAGTCCTGAAAATCAAGATTGATATCATTTCCATATGCCGGTAATAGAATGGATGTAATCAAATATCCGGATAAAAACAAAAAGATATCAACTCCGATAAAAAAACCGTTAGCCCAATTGAAATTTAGGTGATAAGCGATAACTGACAGGACGGCAAAAGCGCGAAGGCCATCAAGTCCAGGGATGTATCGATGATGCTGTGTCTTTGTGACATGGGTATTCCTCAATAGTAAGCAAATATTCTTGTTGTTTTTTGATAGCGAGGTTACGACCTCGAATAGAAGAGAGAAAACATCCATAATCTTAGATGGATGTTTTTATTTTATCGAATATAACGTTCTCCACGAGCAAGTTTGAAATGACGCTGGTTGGAATTGTAAACTCGGTAACGCCTATATAGCCGGGGGGGCGACTTCATATTCGTCAAATGAGATCCACAAGTTTATGGTCTTCAGTAATGTAAAACGTCTGATCAGGAAGAATCGTTTGAACGGTTCTGCATCTTCGTCAGTGAGCCAATATATTTTATTTTGGATCTTCCTTCATTTGTTGTTTCATTTTGCTCTCTAATATTTTGACTGATGACTTTAATATAGCTCTATCTTTGAATAAGCTTTTAATGTAAGTAAAATATCATTCTTTTGTCAATTGTAATATAACGGCTTTGTGTGTAGGGAAGATGCTTGTGTTTTTTCAATATTGCGCCGGATAGAGAGTAAATCTGGCGTGTCTGTGACCGTCTCGTAATCACTGTAGATGCTGAGATGCCCTTTTTTGTTTTTGGATGTGGACTGTATAAACTCTTTATACAGCTGCTGGCTTCTTTCAAGTATTTTTGGTTAATGCTGTTTCCAGCTCTTTATTAGGAAAGCCCGGACAAGCAGGTGTTTTTGACATCAATGTGATTGGCCTTTTCCTCTTTGATTTCAATAAAGGTGATCGCTTTGACGATTTTGCCGATGACAGGGATCCTTGACATAGCCTGAGCAGCGCCAGGGTTGATATTAACAAGCGCAGTGAATAAAATAGCTGCAGCGATTGCTGCTGATGTCGGCCACATGACGATTCTTTTTCTTTTTTGGTTCTTGCTGAAGGCTTTTTCAACAATGATATCAATTCTTTAGGAATCTGAACATTTTTATATTCTCTCTTAATTGCTGTAATCTCTTATCCATTAAGAAAAGATCCTCCTTCGTCAGCTGAATGCGCATCAGCTTCACTGCTCTGTATAGGCGCGTTTTGACGGTATTCGTGTTTTCCCTGTAATTTCCACCAATTTCTTCTAATTTGAGGTCTTCAAAAAAACGTAAAATAATAATGGTTTTATAGCGGTACGGCAATTCGTCAAGCGCTTCATAGAGATCAGCATCCTTGTAATGGTCTTCCTTCTTTGCTTAAAAATTCTATCGTTTCGTCGTCCATCATCTTATCTTTTTTGTTTGCGCAAAAATCAATGGCTGTCCGCATCTAAAATTTTATAAAACCAGCTTTTTTATCGTCTCAGGTTCCTGACCGTTTCAACTGAGCTCAGCGCTTTTTTTTATCGATTCCTGAACAATATCTAATGCGTCATCTTGATTTTCACATAACTGAAAGCCAACCTGTAGAAATCTTGCTTATGGTCAGTTATGCATGTGACAAGCAACGCTTTTTTGTTGTTTGTTTTTTCTTCATTGCAATAAAGGGCCTTTGAATATACGTATATCGTAGGCTGTTACCTAGATAGACGCGGCAGGCTGAAAAAATAGTTTGCGCAGAATCACATTTTTTAAAAAGAGAGAAGTAAATCAGCATGGGGTTTATGCATAAAAAACAAAGGCTTGTTTTGTACAAGCCTTGTTTTGGTTAAGTTGATGCGAATATTATTCCAAATAATGTTTTTGAAATCTGAATGGAATAGAAAATTTACGGCGCAACTGGATGAGATTTTCCCGAAGCTCTCTTCTAAAAGCTCTCTATGCTTTTTCAGAATTTCCATGAGGTACAGATCATGAATGATCACTTCAGTAATAGGCATGACTAAACCTACATGCATCGTCCATGCAGCACGGCTGTCGTTGCCAAGGAGACAATGCCCGCTACGACTTCTGAATCATCTCCGCTATAGACAAGCCACCGTCCGTCATACTCTTCTGTAATTTCACTGCTCATATCATGAAGGTAAACATTGGCAAAATCAGATACGATGTCTCCGTACGCAATAATGGTGACAATAACGCCTTGTTCTGCCGCCTGTTTGAGCTCTGATTCTATCTCCTCAAAATCCTCTTTCCATATTTCTAAGAGGATTCTTTTTGGCAGATAAGATACAAGCCTTCACCTTTTCAAGAATTTCACTGCGTACGGTGATATTCCAGATGTTTTCCTGAGTCATTAGCAGTCTGCTCCGAACTTTTCAAAATATTTCTCAGCCTGATCAAAATGCTCTTCCGCTTTGGAGCCGGCGGTTTTTAATCAGTTCTTTGGGACAGAACATACTGAGGTTGTATTTCCATGACTGACAAAAACATCTCCCCTTAACACAAGGCTTTCAAGACTTCATAAATTTTAGAACGGGGAACTCCGGATTTTTTGGCAACGGCATAGCCTGTTAAAGGTGATTCTTGCAATAATGCCAAATACGCTTTCGATTCATATTCTGTAAAATTGAGGTTTTTTAAAATGTCTAACATATTTTCTTTCATATATCCTCCAATATAAAGAGCAATCGCTGCCTTAGTAATCGCTATTTTAACAAACCATATTGATTTATTCCAAACACATTGATACTTTTATAAGTAGTTACTTTTGTAGTCACTAAATGATTGAGGGGATTTTTTAAAGGGGAGAGAACAATGCACAGCTTACTCGCATACATACCGATCGCTGCCATGATGGTTATCATACCGGGGCAGATACGATGCTTGTGATGAAAAATACGCTTAGTATGGCCCGAAAGCCGGCCGTTATAACATTCTCGGATTGGCAACAGGACTTTCCTTTTTGGACGGTGATTGCCATTTTAGGATTATCAGTGGTGATCGTAAAAAGTCAGTGATTCTTTTCTACAACGATCAAATATTTGGGGCAGCATGCTTAATTTATTTAGGTGTAAAAGTTTTTTTTGCTAAAAGTATGTTTTCGTTAGATGACATGCAATCCCAAGCAAAAAATATAAAGTTCTCCGAAACGTTATTATAAAACTTCCTTTATGCAAGGATCACTCAGTAACATTCTCAATCCCTAAAACTGTTTTGGTGTATGTTACAATCATGCCCTAATTTATCAATTTGAACGGAAATATAAACCAGCAACTCATTATTTTAGCTTCAATCCTAACCTTATTAGCGGTGTTGTGGTTCCTGTTTCTTGTTTTATTATTGATTACGCAAAAAATGGATGAAAAACTCGAAGTTCCAGAAGGTGTTTCAAAAAATTACCGGAATAATATTAGTAGGTTTCGGCATCAAAACTGGTTTGAGTTAACACTTAAATGAAGTGAATGAAATTTGCAAAGCAAAGTTTAATTTAGTGTTTGACCATAAAAAGACAAAGGGAGTGAGTATCCCTTGTCTTTTTTATTTCATCTTATGTCCTCTGCGGGTTTGTACCTATACAAAAATAATCAATAAACAAACCAGACCGGGTGACAAACAAAGCAATACGTGTATCATCGCCAGTGCCAATATGACAAGAATGAACGCGAGAAATGCAAGTGTTAAATAGTTGGATAATGGGTAAAAGGCATTTTAAATTTGTTTGCTTTCGCTTCATGCTGCCTTGTTTTCGATATTTCAAATGGCAAATCACCGTGATGCCCCAAATAAAAAATGAAGCATATTGTAGAAACACTTGTAATCAGTGTGAACTTGCTCGGGCATTAAATAATTCAGACTAACGCCAATCAGAATGGCGATGGATGAAAAAGAACAACGCATTGCTTGGCACGTTAGAAAAGTTAATTTCTTTAATAGTCAGGTGCGTGATGATCCTTTGCAAGTGAATAGACCATTCATTTGTGCTGAATAAAGCGCTATTTGCAGCTGATGCGGCTGATGTTAATACAACAAAATTGATCAAACTGGCAGCCACAACGATGCCTACAGAGAAGACCTGAACAAATGGGCTTTCGTTTGGATTCAACACATTCAAGGATAGATACACATAATCACGAAAAGTGCGCCAACATAAAAAAGTAAAATCCGGACAGAATTTGATTGATGGCTTTAGGGGATCACTTTTGGGGATTTTCTGTTTCACCTGCTGTCAGTCAAACAAGTTCAATACCCACGAAAGCGAAGACGACCATTTGGAACGATAGGATAAACCCATGCCATCCATTTGGGAACATGCCGCCGTGGCTCAAAGGTTATTGAGGCTGGCAGGGCCGGAAGCTGCCGAAAAACCTTTTGCAATCAGGAAAATGCCAGTTACGATCAGAGCCAGTATGGCAATGACTTTGATCAATGCAAACCAAAATTCTAATTCTCCGAAAAGTTTAACGGTGGCAAGGTTCATGATCAGCAGGATAATAAAGCAAGAAGACCCGGCAGCCATTGAGGCACATCGGGAAGCCAATATTGCGTATAAATGCCGACCGCCGTTAAATCAGCCATCGCGAGGGAAATCAACAGAACCAGTAGGTCCACCCAGTGATAAATGCTGCCATGTTTCTAAATAGTCCTTACAAAATCAACAAAAGAGTGGTATCCGCATTTGATAAGAGCAGTTCTCGAGCGAACGCATAATGAAAAAAGCAAAAATACGCCGGTGATCAAGTAAGCAAATAAAATGGATGGTCCTGCAAAATGGATGGATTTACCTGAACCTAAAAATAAACCTGTACCGATTGCACCTCAATCGCCATTAATTGTATATGCCTGTTTTTAAGGCCTCTAGACAATTTCTGTTGCTGGCCAAAATTGTCTTTGCTAAATTGCCTATCAATTTTATTTTCCTCCAGTAATAAAAAGATGAGTAAAGTTTATCGGATATTATAACATTTAAAAGAATAGATACTTTTATTTTTAAATTTTAAAACTATTTTAAGTGCTGTTACATGTCTTCTGGCTCTATTTTTCACTCGTGATTCTACCTGAATAGCAGAGTAAAACAGGAAAGTCATTTGGACAATCTGACAGCCTAGTTTTAATCGGTAACGATTTGTATAATTGCATACCCACTATGTTTGAGGCCTGCAGGGGGGATCAAATCGATAGGATCGGAGATAAAGTTTTTAAACACAGATTTCTTAACCTTCAAATGTGGATTGCAAAAATGACGAAGTTTTGCAAATTGTAATACTGTGGCGGTCACATAGAGTGTCCGTCTTTTTAGTTAATGAACGAACTTAAGGGGTTATATTTGGGTAATTTGTCATGATCTATAAGATTCATTTTTGTCATTGATGATTTTGACATCATTACATTCCCCGAGAATGATAAAACTGTTTACTGATTATTACTTTTGAAGGGACTGGCCCTCAGAACTGAGCATCTATCATACTAATATGAGATGCAAATGATTCAACATGTAAACATATACGCATAAAAAGCCAGTTTTGTCAATCTGCTATAGAGACCTTTTAAACGTGTATCAGCAGATAATCTCAACGCGGACTATAAAAGTTTGAAATATTCTTGTTAATGGCTTATCTAATAAGGACAAGGATGATAGACGTGAGAAGAATAGATAAAATATACCATCAGCTCAAGCATAATTTTCATGATTCAACCTTAGATCATCTTTTAAAAATACAAGGAATTCAGCAAAGGAGATTGCCGAGCAGCTGAAAATGGAGCGGTCCAATGTCGGCTTTGAATTGAACAATCTCGTCCGGTCAAAAAAGGTCATCAAAATTAAAACGTTTCCTGTAAGATACATCCCAGTCGAGATAGCAGAAAAATTATTCAACAAGAAATGGGATACAGAGATGATGGAAGTGAAAGACCTTCAGGCGTTTTCCGGAAATTCAAAGCAAAATCATCAACACATTTCCACGAATCCCCTAGAGCTTATGATAGGGGCAAAGGAGTTTGAAGAAAAGCGATCTCCCAGGCAAAAGCAGCTGTCTTTTATCCGCCGACCGGTCTGCATATGCTCCTCCTAGGGCCGACTGGTTCCGGTAAAATCCTTTTTGCGAAACCGAATTTACCAGTTTTGCCATTTACTCTGACATATTGAAGGCCGGCGCACCATTTATTACATTTAACTGTGCAGACTACTACAACAACCCTCAATTATTGCTTTCTCAATTATTCGGACACAAAAGGTTCATTTACAGGTGCTGCCGAGGATAAGGCGGGTTTAGTCGAACAGGCCAATGGGGGCATTCTTTTTATGGATGAAATCCACCGCCTCCCCCCCGAGGGACAAGAAATGCTGTTTTATTTTATTGACAGCGGTTCTTATAACAGGCTTGGAGAATCTGAACATAAACAGAAACATCGAACGTATTGTTTATTTGTGCGACTACAGAAAATGGAGTTCTGCACTATTGAAAAAACGTTTTTGCGAAGAATCCCAATGACCATTCATATTCCTTCGCTTGAAGAACGATCGCTTAAAGAAAAGTGGATCTGACGACGTTTTATTAGGAAAGAAGCAGAGCAGAATTAAGAAGAATCTGAGTGTGCATATCGATGTCTATAATGCGCTTATTCACTCTGCGAAATTTGGGGAATGTCGGACAGCTGAAATCAAATGTCCAGTTAGTTTGCGCACACGGATTTTTTATAACCTTGACAGAAATGAAGTTATTGAACTGACTGTTCGCGATCTGCCTGATGAAATCAAAGCAAGAATGGATGTCCAGCAGCAAAAACATGCAAAGAAGCAAAGCCATTTCTGAATATGTCAATATTACAACGATTATCTCTCGATTGTAGAAGATGAAACAACAAAAATTGACGAAGACCTCTCATTTAACTTATATCATTTGATTGAGGAAAAAGTGAAAACGCATATGAAAGAAGGTTTATCCAAAAAGGATATTAACAGTACATCTTGACTGATGTCCATTTGCATGTCAGACGTTTTTTCATCATCAAACTTTCAAAGACAACCTGCTGACATTCGTTGAAGATGATGTGATTCAAATGACAAAACAGTTAAAAGAAATAACTGAACATGGGCTGGATTGCATTTGACCGTAAGTTTGTTGTTTCTTGAGTATGCATATTGACGCATTTTTTAAAGCGAGGAAAAGCAAATTGATGTTTGAATACACGGAGACGGATGAAATTCGTGATACTCATGTGAAAAAGAATATCGGGTGGCGATGATTTTTAAGGATAAAATTCAGAACTTTCTTTAAAGTGGCTATTCCCGAAATAGAAGTCATCTATAACGATGTTAATCCCATTCCATCAAATCATTAAAGGGAACAAAAGAGTCGAGTATTATCGTGGCTGCTCAGCGGAAACAGCACGGCGAGTTCGATGGTTGAAGTTGCGACAGAACTGCTAGGGAGTACGCCGATTGCGGCAGTTGACATGCTTACTGTTTCTTCATGGACCGAATTTCCAGATGCGTAACAGAAAAAATGAAAACAGGTTGATGAAGGCGAAGGTGTTTTAATGCTGGTAGATATAGGGTCGCTTGCAATGCTGAAAGCGGGCTGGAAAAAAGACAGGCATTTCTATTAAAACGATCAGCAATGTTACGACTTCAATGGTGCTGGATGCTGTCAGAAAAGGTCAACTATTTGAATTTAAATTTGCAAGCGATCTATCAATCGGTCACGAAGGGATTTTTATCGAGTTGTGGGAGCGTCAGCCAGCGGCATCCGGCAAAGGCATTGGTATCCATCTGCACGACGGGCAGGGACGTAAAAAGCTGGGAACATTCTAACACGATCGTAAACAAGGCCTCCGATACCCCGATTCACATATTGACCGTATCGTCGATTAAGCTATTAACAGCATAAAAGAAAATCAGTATGAAATCCTTGCGACAGTCGGAACGAAAGACCTAAAATCAATACTCGCATGTATCTTTAAGTATTTAATTGAAAGGGGAGGAGAAGCCCCTGATTCAACAGGCCATTACAAAGCATCCTTGAGCAATGGATTGGAACAAGCAAAATATGATTGTTAGGGGCTTTGCGAGGATAATGAAAAAAATGCCTTGTCTTCTTGAATCCCCATCGCTGTGATCGAAATGTTATTGGGTGGCTGCAAACCGTTCAAGATGAGCTGGGGTCATTTTCAATAATGCAGTTTTGATCAAAGTCATTATGCACACGGCTTTCGCCTTTGAAAGGGTAATTAAGCAAATCGATCCTTTCTCAGAGAGAAGAGATCAATGATCGGCTGAAGGAAATGGTGTACGTGACAGAGCGACATTAGCCCATATGAAGAAAGCTCCGGACTTCATAAGTGATGATGAAAAATTATTTATAGCCGCCATATTTGCTGAAGAAGTGCATGGCCAGCTGTTTTAAAAACAGTTTTTTCATATGAACCTGTATAAAATGGAACACCATTTAATACAGGTTTATTTCGTTTAGTGTTTCAACAACAAATTGCGATTGGCTGAAATAACAATGAAAACCTTAACACTGTGTTGGCACGATCCTTACGTATGTGGATGTACAAAACAGGAAAAGAACAATAGACATGATTTCAGTTATTATCAGCGGTCATGGAGAGATTTTCCATTAAAATCTTCGAGGGATGAATTCGGTGAAACCTGATTGCAGTGCCGTTTTTTAAAGGGAAGGAATACAAACGCTGCAAGAAAAAATCATCAGGCGCTCAAGGATATCCCGGAAGAACATGAAGTGCTTTTTAGTCGATATTTTTTGGAGGGACGCCACCTCTTGCAGCAGCTTCGCTATTGCTGAGGATCAAGGAATGGATATGGCAGCCGGCGTAAACCCTGCCGATTCTGCTGGAGGTATTAAGCCAGAAGAACATCTGGCTCTCAAAGATTTGCTGAACAACAAAAAAGCAATGAGTCAGCAAAGCTTTCAAGTGTGCAGTGAACATTTAGAAAAAGTAAAAACAGCCAATCAAGATACAAGAGAGGATGAATTATGATGAACATTGTGTTAGCAAATTGATGACCGCTTTATTCACGGCAAATCCTGACAAGGTGGATAAAGTCCATGCAGCCGACCAGATCATCGTTGTCTCCGACGATATTGCTCAGGACGAAATGAGAAAAACGCTGATCCTTTCTGTTGCGCCTTCAAATGTAAAAAGGCGGAGTGCCGTCTCGGTTTCTAAAATGGCAAAAAGCATTTCATAGTCCGCGCTACGAAGGGCGTAACAGCAATGCTCTTGTTTGAAAATCCGTCTGATATTGTATCTCTTATAGAAGCAGGTGTACCGATCAAAACCGTAAACGTCAGGGGAATGCGTTTTGAAAATCATCGCAAAGGCAAATCACAAAATCAGTCAGTGTCACAGAACAAGATATAAAAGGCATTTGAAACATTAAGTGACAAAGGGCGTGAAACTGGAATTGAGGCAGCTGCCTTCAGATGCCAGTGAGGATTTTAATACAGATTTTACAGGGAACGTAACAAAATAATCAAGGGGATGAATATGTCTTCATTACAAATTATTTTGTTGTTAATCGTGCAGCAATCACCGGAATCATAAGTGTATTGGATGAAGGGCAACACCGTCCGCTTGTGGCCTGTACGTTAGTTGGCTTGGTGCTCAGGGACTTAAAACAGGGAATTATTCTTGGAGGCACACTGGAGCTGATGGCGCTCGGCTGGATGAACGTCAGGCTTGCCATGGCACCTGATACAACGATCGCCTCTGTCATCTCAACCATTTTAGTTATTACCGCTGATCAAAAATTGGCAAGGATTGCTGTCGCTGTTGCTTTAGCAGCTGCGGGTCAAACGCTGACGATTTTTGTTCGGACGATCTGTCTTTTCATCCACCGCGCTGATCAATATGCGAAAGCGAAATATAAAGGAATTGAAATTATGCATATTACCGCGATGGTGTTTCAAGCTTTGCGCGTCAGTTCTCATTGATTGTTGCTTTAATTGGTGTCAGCGCTGTTCAGGCGTTCCTGGGAAATATTCTGATGTCATTACAAAGGACTGCAAATAGGCGGAGGCATTATTGTGGTTGTCGGGTATGCCATGGTGATCAATATGATGAATATTCCTTATTTAAAGCCATTTTCTATATTGGTTTCTTATTAGCGGCGTTTACCGATTTTTAATAGTGGGATTTGGTAGCCCTTGGTCTCTGTCTGGCGCTTTATACCAGCAGGTGATGCAAAAACAAAGCGCTCACGGAGCAGTCGCGACCGCATCAGACAGTGGCAGTGTTGCTGTTTATGATGACGATGATGATGATCTTGATGCCTAAACGATGAGGGGAAGAAAAAATGGAGAAAAGAAAAACGATTAACGAAGAAGAAATTTTCAGCATGTTTATTCGTTCAAATTTTTTACTCGGTTCCTTTAACTTCGAACGTGTATTGCAGGCAATGGGATATTGTTATGTCATGATACCGGCGATCAAAAATTGTACGGTCCCGGAGCGAAAAGAAACGAAGCCTTGCGGCGGCATTTGGAATGGTTTAATACACATCCGTGGCTGACAGCGCCTATATTTGGTGTGACGGCAATGGAAGAAAAAATGGCGAACAATAAAGGAATTGACGGAAAAGCGATAAGCGGAATGAAAATTGGTTTGATGGGACCAATAGCGGGCGTAGGCGACCCAATTTTCTGGGGAACGATTCGTCCTGTCTTAGCTGCGCTAAGGCCTCCCCTTGCTTTAGGAGGAAACATTGCCGGCCCTTTGCTATTCTTTTCTTGCTGAATGCCATAAGATTAAGCACAAAATATTACGGATTAAAGTATGGCTATGTGAAAGGAATGGAGATTCTTCAGGATTGTGAGAATCGCATTCAAAAAACACAGAGGGCGCTTCGATTCTCAGGTTATTTGTTATGGGACTCTCGTGTCCAAATGGACCACCATCAACATTTCAATCGTTGTATCAGGATTAAGGATGAAAGCGGAAAAGTAGATGTTCAAACTGTACAAAACGTGTTAGACAGCATTATGCCGGGGGCGCTGCCTCTCGGATTAACGTTATTGGTGGCATGGATGCTTCGCAAAGGGGTGAATCCTCTTCTCATTGTTGCGGCATCTTTGTCATCGGGATTCTCGGGTATTGGGCTGGATTCTTAGCATAAGGTGTGTGAAGGAAAAAGAGAAACTGCAGCAGTCTTTTCATATATAAATCATTCGGATAACAGTGTAACAGAGGAGGTGCCAGAAACGGACCAGCTTGCGCAGCAGTCTCTCTTTAAAGTGTTCAAACATGAAGAAGAAGGAAGACAAAATGAAAAAGAGACTGATTCAAGTCATAATCATGTTCACCCTGCTGTTGACTATGGCATTTTCGGCAGATGCAGCCGATTCAAGCTACTATGATGAGGATTACCGTCCTCAATACCACTTCACAGGCAAACTGGATGAATGGCCAAACGGAATGGTATATTATGCCGGGGAATATCGCTTGTTCTATCAATACCATCCATACGGGCTTCAGTGGGGCCCATGCATTGGGGCATGCCGTCAGCAAATTTGGTTACATGGGAACACCTTCCTGTTGCGCTGTATCCGGATGAAAAAAGGCACGATCTTTTTCTGGAAGCGCAGTTGTAGATAAAAATAACACAAGCGGTTTTCAAACAGGCAAGAAGCCGCTTGTGGCCATTTCTACACAGGATCAGGAAGGCCATCAAGTGCAAGTATTGCCTATAGCAACGACAAGGAAGAACATGGACGAAATACGCTGCAACCCTGTTCAAACCCGGGTAAAAGATTTTCGCGATCAAAGTCTTTTGGTATGAAAAAAGAAAAAAGTGGGTAATGGTGCTTGCGGCCGGTGACCGAATCCTCATTTATACATCAAAAATCTGAAGCGGTGGACGTATGCAAGTGAATTTGGACAGGATCAAAGGAAGCCACGGGGAGTATGGGAATGCCGGATTTATTTGAGCTTCCATTGAACAGCAATCCGAATCGAAAAAAATGGGTCATGCAGGTCAGTGTCGGAAACAGGCAGTCTCAGGAGGATCAGGCATGCAATATTTTTAGGGACTTTGATGGAACTCATTTTAAAAATGAAAACCCGCCAAACAAAAGTTCTCTGGACGGATTACGGCGAGACTTTTATGCGGCTGTATCCTGGTCTGATATTCCATCCACAGACAGCCGCCGGCTATGGTTAGGGTGGATGAGCAATTGGCAATATGCGAATGATGTTCCGACATCCCCATGGAGAAGTGCAACGTCCATTCCAAGAGAGTTAAAAGTGAAAGCGTTTACCGAAGGGGTTAAGTGGTCAAACACCGGTGAAAAGAGCTGGAAACCATTCATGGGACCTCTAAAAGTGGAAGAATCTGACCATATCATTCCGCAAGTCATAATGTATTGCGGGGCAATCTGGAGATGCCTATGAAATAAATGCAGAATTTAAAGTAAGCCCTGGTTCAGCTGCTGAATTTGGTTTTAAGGTCCGAACAGGTGAAAAATCAATTTACGAAGGTCGGTTATGACCGAAGGAACATAATTGTTCGTTGACCGGGCAGGTCGGGCAACAATACCTAATCGACCTTTAACACCGGAAGAAACAGCCCCATTGAAGCCGGTAAATGGGAAGGTTAAGATGCGCATTTTGTTGACCGCTCCTCGGTTGAAGTATTTGGGAATGACGGAAAGCTTGGTCATAACGGATATTATTCTCCCAGACCGATCAAGCAAAGGGCTTGAATTATATGCTGCAAATGGCGGTGTAAGGTAAAATCTTTAACGATACACCTTTGAAAAAGGTATAGGGAACGTCACCTTTTATGTCAATTTGACCGGATGGACGACTGTAAATGGCACATGGGCAGACACAATTGAGGGGAAACAAAGGGAGGTCGGACGCGATTCCTTTATCTTGTCTTCAGCATCCGGGTCAGACTTCACTTATGAATCTGATATCACCATTAAGGATGGAAACGGAGAGGGGCAGGAGCACTAATGTTTCGCTCTGACAAAAGATGCCAAAACAGTTACCTTGCCAATGTGGATGCGAAGCATGATCTAGTGAAATTCTTTAAATTTGAGAACGGTGCTGCTTCTGTCATTGCTGAATACAAAACACCGATAGACGTTAATAAAAAGTATCATCTGAAAACAGAGGCCGAGGGCGATCCTTTAAAATCTATTTAGATGATCGTCTTGTGATTGATGCACATGATTCCGCATTTTCAAAGCCAATTTGAAGCAGAATGTGTGGGACGCGACTGCTGTCTTTCAGAATGTAACGAAGTCTTAATTTTAAAAAGCACAGGAACCTGAACAGTCTGTGCCTTCTCGTTTATTTTAACAAATTTAATGATTCATGGTTAAATGCTTCCAAATCATCAGGTGTTCTGCTTGTGACAATGTTGTGGCTGACGACTACTTCTGCATCTTTGTGGTTTGCACCGGCATTGATTAAATCTTTGCGGATGCTGCGGTAGCCTGTGATATCTTTGCCTTTAGAAGATCCGTATCAATCAGTACTTGCGGGCCGTGGCAAATTGCGAAAACAGGTTTTTGTTTTCGACAAATGCTTTGCGAATTCACCCGGACGGTCATCTGCACAGAAACAAATCGGGAGAGAATCCCCAGGAATTAGAAGTGCATCAAAGTCACTTGCATCACATCAGAGATGGCTTTGTCAATCTTTACTTTCTCGCCATGTTTACCGGTGACTTCTTTGCCGGCTTCCAAATCGATAACCACAACACTGTAGCCAGCTTCTTCGTATGCTTTTACCGGACTTGTATATTCGATGTCTTCAGATTGGTCTGTAACAAGAACTGCAATTTTTGCTCATAAAAAACCTCTAATAACTCTCTATTCATAGAATAACAGGAAGATTGACCGGCCTTCAAAATATTTGCTTAACGAGATCGTTTTTCGTGAGTTTCATTATAAGCAGTTCAGCCCATATAAGGATTAACCTATTACAATGTGGAAATATCAATCACAAATCGATAACGGACATCGCTTGGAGGATACGTTCGTATGCTTCGTCCACTTGGTCAGCTCCGATGACTTCGATTTTAGGTTCGATGCCATGCTCAGCTGCGAAATCCAGCATCTCTTGAGTTTCTTGAATTCCGCCGACTAGAGAGAACCTGCAATGCTGCGGCGCCCCATGATTAGGAAAACACACTGTATGTGTCCGGCTTGGCAGGAGCTCCAACGTTTACAAGTGTCCCGTCTATACGAAGCATTGATAAATAGGCATCTACATCGAGATTTGCCGATACCGTATTTAAAGATCACGTCAAAACGCCCGGCCAATGCAGTGAATGTGGCTGGGTCACTTGTTGCAAAAGTAATGATTTGCACCGAGTTCCAGAGCTTCCTCTTTCTTATTCATGGAACGGCTCAGTGACAGTTACCTCTGCACCCATCGCATGTGCAAATTGAATCGCCAAATGTCCAAGGCCACCCGCCTACAATCGCAACTTTTTTACCAGGGCCCCAACATTCCAGTGTTTCAGCAGAGAATACGTTGTGATACCTGCACACAACAGCGGACTGGCAACATCCATTTCCAAACGATCTGGGATTCGAACAACAAATCTGTCAGTGACAACGATTTTTTGGCTGTACCCGCCATAAGTGGGGTTTCCGTCATAGTCTACTGAGTTATACGTTTGAACAACACCCTTCGTGCAGAACTGTTCCTCTCCGTTGAGACAGTATTCGCATTCTCCGCATGGTCAACAAAACAGCCGACACCAACGCGGTCTCCGACAGCAAACTTGGTGACTTCTGCTCCAACGGCTGTTACGACACCGGCTATTTCATGTCCTGGCACCATTGGGAAGATGCCACCGCCCCATTCATCAAAAAGCACTATGAATGTCTGGATGGCAAATACCGCTGAATTTAATATCGATTAAGACATCGTGCGGCCGTAATCCTCTTCGCTCAATCGTCGTTTGTTCAAATTTGGCTTTTGCATGTGACACGCTTAATACACACGGGTTTGATGTTGATTACACATACGAACCTATCCTTTCTTCATCATAAGTGTTGTAAATAAAAACATGCACTTATTTATGTTTTTATGGTGTCTTCAACATAACGATAAACCTTAAAGTCTGCTTTAAGGCAAAGGGTTTAAAAACCATTTAAAATGAACCTGATTTATAAAGCTGAGAAACAGTCAGCAATTAATGCAGAAACTGTAATCATGCTGCGATCGGGGATGAAAGTTCTTCTCTTGCCTAAATGTCACCGAATAGAACATCATCATGAAGTTCAGCAAACTTTGGCGCAAATTCTCTAATTGTTCTCTTCCGGCAGTGTGTTTTATTGCCATTCAACAATCCTCAACTACACTGTTTTTAGTGCATGGAAGTATAGAGTTTAAAGTGTGCTTTAAAGGCAAGTCCCGAATATATAAACCCAGATTCAGCAGCTAACCACTTGTTTTGAGCTTGACTTAAAGTTAACTTTAAGTGTTACCTTCACAACATACAGGATAGAGGTGAAGATCATGAATATTGCTCAGGTGGCAAAGCAGTTTTGGCTGACAGCCGCAACACTCCGATATTACGAACGTGTAGGATTAATCCCGCCTGTAAAACGAAAAACAGCGGCATTCGCGACTATGATGAAGAAGATATCAAATGGATTGAATTCATTAAATGCATGCGAAATGCGGGACTATCGATAGAAGCGCTAATTGAATATAACATTATTTACCGAAGGTGACCGTACAGTAAAGCTCGAAAAATATCTGGCTGACGAACGACAGCGGCTGATAAAGCGGAAAATTGATGAAAACAATTAAAGATTGAACACAAAAATTAAAGATTATGATGGGAAATTGCGCGAAAACGAGCCAAACTCAAAAGCAGGCCTAAAACGGAGAAGTCTTCACGGATCAGTGGAGCAAAGAAGGTAGCATTCTTTGCGTGTGAAGAAGGAGCAGGTCAAAAACGAAGGATTTTGTTTCTGGCCTGTTTTCTCCATCAGAAATCGCATAAAAAGGTGGTTACGATTCTTATTTGGATTGGAGGAATTTGCAAACATTATCGGAGATCAGATGGGGAAAAAAGCGGGTTAATCGAAAAAACAGTGCTCATGGCGATTCAATTTGAAGCTGAGAACAGTTGTGGCCAATCAATACTGTTCCTCAGCAAATCAAGTCATTGTATGTTAAAGGGTTGGCAATTGAATGGCTGTATCAATATTTTTAAATTCAGCTTGACTTGTTCGTCTGGGTTCAAGGATGGTACCAGCCTTTTTCCATCATATAGCTTGAGAGTTGTTCGTGCATATCGAGTGCTTCTTCCAAATGGCGGATAGGACTTCTTTTTACTTCAGGTGTTCCGGCTTCAGTGGCTGCCATCGCATAATTTCTGACTCCGTTTTTGCTGAAATTAATAAGTCCATAGCAATGATTTGGTCTGTTAGAACATTCATGCCAGTCAGATATTCAATGATAGGATTCATGATTTATTCATCTCCTCATTCGTGCTTTGCATTAGATAAAATAGAGGCAAATTCCTGCAACTGGCGTGTGTGTGGTGATATCAACATCTTGCTGCATGATTTCTTTCAGCTTCGGATCAGATACCAGTGCTTTCATTGTTTTAGATTTCGTCAAACAAAGTGTCTTAAATGCAGTCATTTCCTGAACCTCAAGCATTTCGTGTAAGGCGTATTCCATTTCTGTAACCTCCGTTTTTAAGGCTTTAACACAACTTTGATACAATCATCCATTTTTGAATCAAAAATGTCATAGCCATGCTTGGCTTCACTAAGCGGCAGGACATGGCTGACAACATCTCCGGATCAATTTTGCCTGTTGATACTAGTTCAAACATGTACGGCATATAGTGGATCACTGGAGCCTGTCCAGAGCGTATATTGACGTTTCGCTGCATAATATCTCCTAACGGAAAAACCGTTATATCTGCCTCCGTACACACCTGTAATTTGTATGGTTCCTCCTTTGCGAACAGCTTGGGAAGCAATGACCAATGCACTCATTGTTCCGCCATGAAGCTTTAATCCGCTGGCAAGGAACTCGAGATCGCTCATTTTTACCATCCATCCCAACAGCGTCAATGACTACATCCGCTCCGCCTTTCGTGATTTCCTTCAAATAATTCCCTGTATTCTCATGGTCTTCAAAATTAACGATTTCTACTTTGTTTTGTACGTTTCGCATGCTGTAAGCGATAGTTTACATAGTCAACTGCTATGACGCGTTTGCGCCTTTTAGCCAACAAAACTTTTTGAGCAAACAGGCCGACTGGTCCGCAGCCGAGAACGATAACTGTATCGCCTTTTTTACGCCGGCATTATCCACACTCCAAAAGCCGGTGGTCATGGCATCGGCAATCACGCTTAATTTCTCATCGGGTTCCTCACAAGATTCAGGGATTTTAAAATGGGTAAAATTCGCAAACGGCACTCTTAAATATTCAGCTTGCCCGCCTGGATAACCGCCAGTTTGCCCTGAATAGCCGAAATAAGCACCCATTTCCCCATTGTCATTAGACTGATCACATTGGCTTTCCAGTTGGTTTTTACAAAAAAACATTCCCCGCAGGCTATATTAAAGGGAATAATTACCCGATCTCCTTTTTAGTTTAGTCACCCCAGAACCAACTTCTTCAACGATTCCCATCGGTTCATGGCCGATGACATAGTCTTCTTGCAGATTAGGAATGAATCCATGGATTAAATGTAAATCTGATCCGCAAATGGCTGTACTGGTGACTTTGATAATCATGTCATCTGATTTTTCAATCTTTGGATCAGGCACATCTTTGACAACAACATTTTTAATGCCTTGATACGTTACTGCCTTCATGCTGTAAAACCTCCAGTGTTAGTGTTCATCAGGTGTCCGGTCAAACATCCCTTTACGATTTGTTTCATCAGGAAAGAGGTTCATATTGCCGACCATGATCGTGTTTTTTGCAGAGAGCTGATCCAGCTTATACTGTTCGCTCAGCTCATATGGATGGAACCATTTTTTGCTGATCATCAGTTCTGTAATCTCTTGGTGCATTGCAATTCCTTGCATCAGCTGTTTCCAGCAGCAAGGCTCTTACATCTGGTGAAGCGGTTTCTGTCAAAGCTACAGCAGTATTCCTTACGCCTTCCTTAGCTCGTATAAGAAAATCCATCGCGAATGTAGTGTCTGCTAGTTCAGGCACATTCAGCGAATTAATGGGGTCTAAATGATCATTATTCAAAGAGGCTTACCTTCCTTTCAATTGATGATTGGCGTTGGGCGGCTTTGAGGGACAGGGGGCCTGAAATGAGGCACGCTCATAAACCGCCTGTAATTCAGTAAGGTCTTGAATGGATTGCTGTACATCTTTTTGCATCAAGTCCTTCAGTTCTTGGTCAAACACAAGCCCTTGCATTAACTTTGATTTCGCTATACAAAGTGTTTTAAAGTTCACGATTTCATGTAAGTCAACAGCCTCGTGAGCTGCCAATGTTTGATGATCCATATTGATGTAACCTCCTTTTATCAACGTTACATTTCCCGAAATGAAGTTGAAGCATACAGAAAATACACTCAGTATCATTTTTTTGTTTTAAGAATCGCTGCTTTTTGCTCGCTCATTTCTTATGACATGGAATAAACTGCACTTAAATCTGAAATAAACCTAAAAGTGGAAATTTATTTATGGAAACTTGACATAGTGCTGTCAGGTTTCTTTGTATCATTAAATTGGATGACCAGTAAAAAGTATGGTTTTATAGGAGGCACTCGATATGAAGCTGTTACAAATTAGACTGTTGGTGAATGATTTTAAGAAAAAGCGTCGAGTTTTATAAAGATTCATTAGGACTTCAATAAGTTGGTTAGAGAATGAAATGGAATATGCACTCTTTGATAATGGGGAAACGAAAATAGAGCTTTTATCTCGAGAAATGATGGCTGAAATCGTTGGAGAGGAAAAAAATCCTTGGAAGGAGAAACTCAATCAAAATTTTTGCTTCAGTTTAAGGTAGAAGATGTTGATAAAACGTATGACGATTTACACAAAAAGGAGGTTAAATGTGTGAATAAACCGCATGATCGCAAGGAATGGAGTGCCGAGTTGCTCACTTCAGAGATCCAGATCATAATCTGATTGAAATATATAAAATGTTATGATTTTCGACTCGCAAAATCATAGAATATAACGTTTGATAACGTACCTAATCATTTTTATACGCCCTGGTAAAAGAAAGCAAAGTCATAATAGGTTGCGGACACTGAACTTGCAGCATTTACGCTGATTTGTTTGGTGTCCGTTTTTGATTAGATTGAAAAGGTGAAGTATCTATGAATCGAGAAGAAGCGTGGATACAAGGCAGAAGTACACTGATTGAGTTAATTGGTGGACACGAAACCGCTTGATCCATGTCCTTTTTCCTGATTGTCAATCGTGATTACCGACTGGACAAAATGCCAAATGTAACACACCATCAATATCAAAGCCTGACTACCATTTATTTTGTATCCTTAATTGTCGAAAACATAGGAATAATTCACTTTTGAAAGATCTAGTTTATGGTACATTGATAAATATATGGGAGGAGGGGGCATGGTATCTAAAAGTAAATCCTTAACTGGATGTAAGAAAGTCAAACGTACGGCATTTATAAGGGAGGGTATAAGATGAATAAGCTAAAAGAGGCTAAGTATGCTAACGGTGATGATTGCATCTGTGTTCATTTTTTCTAGCCATGCACTTGCGGCTCAGTATTATACGGTTTCAACAAGCAGCGGTGCGCCTGTCAATATGCGCAGCGGCCCAGGTACAAGTTGGGGAATTGTAACGACCATTCCGAGCGGAACCCGCATCGATCTATTGCTACAAAACCGGTACAACTGTAACTGGAAAGTATGGAACGAGTAATATTTGGAATTACACAGAGCGGACGCTTGCCAGCGGGGAGATCGTTCCTGGATTTGTCTCTGATACATATATGTATACAGGCTCAGACGGTCCGGTTGTTCCTAAATGCAGCTGGTAGCATATGTTCTATCGTTTCTTAAAATGAAGGAATTGAAGAAAGAGGGATGACATTGACTAAACTGAAAATGCTGAGTATGTTAACCGTTATGATTGCATCATTATTCATTTTTTCCAGTCAGGCACTTGCCGTTCAGTACTTTACTGTCTCAACAAGCAGCGGTGCGCCTGTCAATATGCGCAGCGGTCCTGGTACAAATTATCCTATTATGCTTTCCATTCCGAGCGGCTCCCGTGTTCCTTATTATTGTTATGCTTATGGAACGACTGTTACAGGGAAGTATGGAACGAGTAATATCTGGGACCAAATCAGTGGAAAGATTCCCGGGGTGTCGTGAATATTGGATATGTGTCTGACACATATGTACACAGGTTCAGACGGCCCTGTCGGTTACAAATGCAATTAGCTAAATACTCTCGTACAATAGAATCTCTTCTTAAGGGCCTATCTAGGACGAACCATACCAACAACAATAGTTGGTATGGTTTTATTACGATGAAGTCTTCCATACCTGCATTTGTGGTGATTTTCAAAAGAGATTCATGATGTTAGACACTGGTTGTTGTTGAGGACAAAATAACGAGCCGCTTTAGAGTTGTATCTAATGGTATAAAATACGGAATTAAGATAGGAAATAATCAATAGGAGAACATAATGTACAAACCTATTTTTCGATGAAATCCCTAATATCACTTTGGTTAAACATCTCACATTGCGTTCTCGTTAGTGAAAAGTTCTTTTTGCGCTTCGTGAAATCTTCTCCAATTCCATAGTTAGTTTTACCTGTCCTTTTTGAAAATTTTAATCAATCCTTAACACGTATGTTTCTTTTCTTTTTTTCTAACATGTCGTGTAACCTCTCAGAAAATTCTTTATGGCATTGTGTACCCCGTATGATTTCCGGGGAATTCAACCAATTCTGTTTTCAATTGTTCCGCTAGGGCGTTCGCGCAACGATAAGGAAAAAGCTCCCGAGAAGCACTTCCGCCAGCTGGGAGTACCTTCATCGGTGAAGATGTAAACACAGTTTTTAATGCTTCGATATCTAATGTATAGTTGAGAATTCTTGAATTTCATACTCAGTGAAATACGTTGAATTTGAGAAGCCGCTTTGTCAGCACAGCCTTTGATTGTTCGTCTGTCTCTAATCTTGACATTAACTTAATGACTTCACTTCGATGATTTTTCTTAAGGTCTTCCATAAATTGCTCGGCTTGTTTCAGCTCATTTCCATGCAGAAGCTGCAATAAGATTGGTTCGTGTGGGATCATGACATGTACTTGTTCGGGATGGCGTATGCACAGATCAAGCCCGATAACAGCCCACCGAGCTGCTTCCAAATACGTATGCCGGCTTATTGGTGATTTTGGCTAGAAGACGGTGAGCATCGTCACTGTGTGTTTCCACACGGTAATCCTCAATCTGATTGGCGAGATTGCTGCGGGAATGGCCGCGGCGATCATAAGTAACAACCGTGTACCTGTTAGCCAGATGATTGGCAATATGATGGAACTTGTCGGCATCACCGCCTCCGCCGTGGACAAAAGAATGATTGGACCTGCGCCCGCACTTTATAGTGGATGTTCGCTCCGGGTACTTGCAACGTTCCATTGTTTATCGTCATTTGTAGGACCTTCCTTTCTTCTCATCTCCTTTAACTTTACACAATTGGCCAAAATGTTCATATGCAGGGAAATAACTAAGAAACAAACTCGCCATAAAAAAAGCACTGATTATATTTCATCAGTGCTTCCGTTTTGTTTATTTAGAGTAGACAATTTTTTATTGTTTCAATAGAGAGGTGATATTCATCAGATAAATTATGAATGGTTTTGCCGTTTTAAATGCTTTTTTAATAGAAGCGTTTCTGTCATCGATCAGCTTTCTTGTTCCTGAACACGCACCCCATTTTTGATGAGAGGATTCAGTTTTAGGGATATATATTGTTTTCCTTGAACATACTTTTGAATTTCCGATATCAGCTTTTCAGGTAAAATAGCGGTTGCTTTTACATATGCCATTTCTGCCAGCTCCTTATTTTTTATGTTAAATAAGGTGCAAAGCCACTATATCAGAAAAAGCTTACTAGGGCGATCTTTTAGAAAGTCTACCCCCATGCAAAGTATCGCCTTCCCAATAATAGGCTTTGCATGGGACGTTGCGGAATCTGGCATTCTCATCTTGTTTGCCATTTACATCACCTCCCTAACGATTTTCGATGATCACTTCCATTATAAAATAGAGTAAAGCCTTATGGCATCTTGTTAATGAAAGTTGAAGCAGTATGAAAATCAAAGGGACCTTCCCAGTGAGAGGGGCTAAGGCTGATTGGCAATGAAAAGAGTAAGATTCAAGCTATATTACTTTAGATTCAAAATATTGACAAATTGATGTATTTTTCAACAATAGGGCAGTCTCTTCATGTATACTGAGTCTGTATTTACAATATTTAGAAGGGGGGGAAGTGCAATGAAAAAATCAGTATGGAAAAAGCAGCGATCTCATTACTTGTTTTCACCATGTTTTTTACCCTGATGATGAGCGAAACGGTTTTTGCGGCGGGACTGAATAAAGATCAAAAGCGCCGGGCGGAACAGCTGACAAGTATCTTTGAAAACGGCACAACGGAGATCCAATATGGATATGTAGAGCGATTGGATGACGGGCGAGGCTATACATGCGGACGGGCAGGCTTTACAACGGCTACCGGGGATGCATTGGAAGTAGTGGAGAAGTATACACAAAGGCAGTTCCGAATAACAAACTGAAAAGTATCTGCCTGAATTGCGCCGTCTGGCTAAGGAAGAAAGCGATGATACAAGCAATCTCAAGGGATTCGCTTCTGCCTGGAAGTCGCTTGCAAATGATAAGGAATTTCGCGCCGCTCAAGACAAAGTAAATGACCATTTGTATTATCAGCCTGCTATGAAACGATCGGATAATGCCGGACTAAAAACAGCATTGGCAAGAGCTGTGATGTACGATACGGTTATTCAGCATGGCGATGGTGATGACCCTGACTCTTTATGCCTTGATTAAACGTACGAACAAAAAGCGGGCGGATCACCTAAAGACGGAATAGACGAGAAGAAGTGGTTAAATAAATTCTTGGACGTACGCTATGACGATCTGATGAATCCGGCCAATCATGACACCCGTGACGAATGGAAGAATCAGTTGCCCGTGTGGACGTGCTTCGATCTATCGCCAAGGAGAACAACTACAATTTAAACGGACCGATTCATGTTCGTTCAAACGAGTACAGTAATTTCGTAATCAAATAAGCAGTAAGGAAAAAAACCGCTGCAGATTGAACTCAATCTAAAAGATACCAATGATGTATGTTGGTATCTTTTTATTTACAGTAAAAAGTATTCAATTCTCTATAATGATTAGGTCAGGCAGGGCAGATACCTTAAAGGACATTGGCGATTTCATGTAAAACAATAACAATATAGAGGCTTTTTTAAAAGCCATGCCCGGATTACAATGGATCTGTGCAGAAAGGCGCCTTCAATCCATCTATTAACGATGGAAAGGGGAGGCTTTTTGCACAGTCCATCTACATCATTGATAGTCTCCATGCGTATAAACTGTTCCGTCCATAATACGTCGTGCGGTACGGACGATCTTTATACCAGTGGGCTCCACCATTGTTTCAATAATACCAGAAGAATGAGCTAGCCGAACCTTTGTAAGTGGTTTTTGCTATTCTTGCAGGGATTGCACCTTCCACTGAAAGGACTCTTGTTGTACATATCGCTCCAGTGACAGCCAGTGCTTGATGTGGCTTTTGCATGGACATCATCCTGATGTGTAAGTCCATCTCAACGTTTGAATGCCAAGCACCTGTACTATCCTTATATTTCTCTGGTTTTGATACTATAGCCAGTTTGGGGACAGCCGGTGATAACTTTGTAGCTGAAAATCGACTGGCAAAGCCGCATTTCTCTGCCGCAATGGATCTTAATTCTTCAAATTGACCCAACTGTAGATCAGTAAATTCTTCTGCAAGTTCCGTTCCATCAGGCCGATACTGCTCGCTTCCACAAAAACTAATGGATTTGCATAGTCGATAATAGACACCTCTATTTGGCCTTGACTTGTATCTAAAACTCGAACTATTTCCAGTAGGCAATAAATGACCGGTAACTGAACCAGCGGCATCATGAAAGTTTAAATAGATTGGAGATCCAGATCCAGGCACTCAGATATCGTAACATCTCCGTCATATTTGACCTGACCGTCTTCCACTTGCACTTCCGCAATGATCATTTTATTCGTATTGGTATTCAGGATCCTTACCGCAGTCATTGGTTCTGTCGCTTTTACAAGTCCTTCTTCGATAACAAATGGCCCAACAGCAGCGGAGATATTTCCGCAGTTCCCTTAAAGTCCACTTTTTCTTCTGAAATGCTGACTTGACCGAAAGTATAGTGAACATCAATATCGAGGTATGTGCTTTCTTGATTATCGCCACTTTGCTAGTAAGAGAATTGCCGCCACCCAAACCATCTATTTGTCTTTTATCAGGACTTCCCATGATATCAAAGCAAGAACCATTCGTTTTTATTGTTAGGCATGGCTGATTCATGGAAAAAATTCCTTTGCTTGTTCCCTCTCATGATTTATTTACATTCGTCTTGACCATCGTCATCATCCTCATCTGAAAGGTAGTGTTTTATGTTTTCAGTGTAGAAGGTAAAAAAATAAAAATAAAATATAAGTTTTCTTAATATTCAATAAAAAAACTTTTATAATTGTCAAAAAGGACTAGAAGGAAGATGAAAATGGATGAGAAAGATTGGATTTTTATTGAAAATTCTTCGCGAAGAACAAAGTGTAACAAAAACAACAGAACGATTATTTACATCACAGCCTTCCATCACTTATCGGTTGAATAAGATTGAGGAGATTTTCGGAATTGAATTATTCACCAAAAGGCATAAAGGAATTACCTTTACTGCGGAAGGAGAACACTTGGTTGCTTATGCAAGAAGAATGCTACAGGAACTTCAAGATACCAAAGATCATATTTCTAATCTAAGCAAGAGGTGCAAGGACATCTAAGGCTGGGGGTATCAAGCAATTTCGCTCAATATAAGCTCCTAAGTTATTAAGGGAATTTTCCACTATGTATCCTAATGTCAATATAGTGTACAAACAGGCTGGAGCACAGATGTCATGAAATTATTAGATGCTGGTATTGTACAAGTCGGTATACTGAGAGGAAGCCATCGCTGGAAAGGGGTGGAGGAACAGCTGACACGGAAAAAATTACATATCATCTCAAAAAACCAATAACGATAGAGCAGCTTCCTTTTTTACCTTTTATCAAATATAAAACGGATGCTTCTTTAAAAACGATTATAGAAGATTGGATGCATACGAATCTAAAACAAGCCCCCATTATTGCAATGGAAGTGGATCGACAAGAGACTTGCAAAGAGATGGTAAAAGCATGGTCTTGGTTACTCCATAGCACCAGAAATTTGCCTGCAGGAATCTGATCATTTGTACACAATGGAACTGTATAATGCTAAGGGTAAGCCTCTAATAGAGATACTTGGCTAATGTACGATCAAAAATCATTAGGAATCAAACTCGTTAAAGCATTCATTGATTTTTTAAAGGGTGAACAAATGGTAACCATTTAAAAGTTATGATAAATTTTTTTGGAATACAGTAAAAAAAATATTTATTTAACTTATTACACCGTATAAGATATGTTAATCAAAGTCATTTGAAAGCGTATTCTTGGAGGTGTAATATTTACTATTTTTAGGTTTTCGATGGTAACTGTTTTTACAATATTAATAATGACAAAAAAGTCTCGCCAATTGTTGCCTTGACCATCACTCCCATTGTTTTGCTCTTATTGGAGGTTTTGGTAAGGATATTGGCGACATGATTTAGAAGGAATTCAAACAGTTGCAAGTTCAGCGGCATTGCTATTGTTTGCTATTCTTTTTTCGAATTTTAATTGATGCAGGTTTATTTGATCCGCTAATAGAAAAATTTTATCTATAGTAAAGGGAGACCCTGAAAATAGCGATAGGGTCTGCCGTCTTGGCAATCTTATCGCTTTAGATGGGGACGGTACAACAACCTATATGATAACAGTCTCAGCAATGTTACCTTTGTATAAAAGGTGGTATGAATCCCATGGTTATGGCGACATTAGCAATGCTGTCGTTGAGTATCGTTAGCGGAATGACTCCATGGGGCGGACCAGCTACAAGCGATTTCAGTGCTGGGTTTGGATCCTTCAGATTTTTTTGTGCCATTACTTCCGACCATGCTTGGAGGTATTTGCTTGTGTGATATTTCTGGCTTTTCTAATGGGAAGGAAGAGAGGAATCGAATAGGCATCGTTCAATTAGAGCCTAGACATATAACAAAGGACAGCTCTCAATCTTATATGGCTGCTAGTTTGGAGAGCGAAGCAATTGAAAAATACTTAATATATCTTAATTTATTCCTCGTTATAAGTATCATGGTGTTTATTGTGCTTGGAACTAAGCATCCGTCAGTTTTATTTTTTAATTGGTTTTGTTCTTGCCCTTACTATAAATTATCCGAATGTAAAAATGCAGAAGAATGAATCGCGAGCATTCTGGTAATGCCATAACTGTAGTATTATTGGTATTTTCAGCAGGAGTATTTGCTGGTATATTATCCCGGGACAAAGATGGTGGATGCCATAGCAAGGATCATTAATATCCATTATTCCCTCATCAATGGGAGGTTTTTCCCCATTATTGTAGCACTCACTAGTATTCCGTTTACTTTTGTTTTATCAAATGATGCATAATACTTTGGTATGGTACCTATCTTTTGCCTCAGCATATGGTATAGAAGAACCCAAGTAGGCAGGGGCTTCTATAATGGGGCAACCAGTTCATCTGATGAGTCATTAGATGCGTCAACACTACTGTTAGTAAAGCATGCTTAAAATGGACTTGGGGTCATTTCAAAGGTTTGCCGTTAAAGTGGGCTGTAAATTACATCATTAGTTATTACGTTGTTTAGCAATCATTACAGGGGCTATTACTATTTTGTAAAGAAACAATAATAATATTTAGACTGCCAATGAATCATTAGTTTGATTGATTTAAATACAGCTGAAAGGGTCCCAAGCTGATTAACCAGTTGTCTTTCCAGTTACTCTATTGTTTAGGGTTCTTTTTAGAAACGGCAGCGTTTTTGTCGATGTTTAGCCAGCATTTTCAGCATGATGTGGAAAGACAAAAGAGACAAACAAGCTCTTGTCTTTCCTAATATGATAGTTCAGTATAAATATTTAAGAAAAATGTCAGTATTGAGTAATGAATGTATCACCAGGCGTATGCCTCAGGTGTCTCTCCTCCAGGTCAGGAAAGATATCATTTAACATGCGGAGAATCTCCTTATCAGACTGATTTCAACGGCTTTTATCGTATCACGCAGCTGCTCGACCGTTCGTGGTCCGATGATCGGCGCAGTTAAAACTGGATTTGCCAGCACCCATGCCAAAGCCACATTTGCTTCTTTTCTCCTAGTTCTTTGCATAAATCTGAAAATTTCTCGAGTTGCAAACGATGTTTTTCAATTAAATCTGCTCTTTTGCTGTACGAATTCCGGCATTGCTTTTCAATGCCTTCCATAAGCCCTCCTGCAAGGGACTCCACGCCACTACTCTAAACCAAGATCCCGTGCAGCCGGCAGCACTTCCATCTCAGCTGTTCGTTCTAATAAAAACTATACTTATGCTGTTCAGTGACAAGTCCCATGAATCGCCGTTTTTCAGCTTCAGCTTGCGCTTTAACTAAATGCCAACCTGCAAAATTACTGGATCAATATAGTCTACTTTGCCGGAGCGAACCTGAGTCTCAAAAGCTTCCCATATCTCATCCCACGGTGTCCGCCTATCGATATGATGCATTTGGTACAATTCGATATGATCTGTCTGAAGCCGCTGGTGATCCTTCCAGGTGACGTCTGATTTTGTATAGAGACAAGCCCCTCATATCATTTTGGTCGTCATTCGGATCAGAAATCGGTTCATATACTTTTGTCCCAGAACAACTTTCTCGCGGCGCTGTCCTCCTTGTGCAAACCATTTTCCAATGATGCTCTCTGTCAATCCTGCGTTTTGCCCCAGCCGTAAATATTGGCAGTATCAAAAATTGGATGCCGTTATCAAGCGCTTCATCCATGATACGGAACGCAGTCTTTTCGTCTGTATCAACTCCAAAATTCATCGTGCCTAAACATAAACGGCTCACCCGCAATCCTGTTCTCCCTAAATAGGTATACTCCACAACAAACCTCTCCTTTATCATTTTTTTGCAACAGCTGCAATACAATTGATTCAACAATTGTTTCGCTCTTTATTACGATTAAAAGACGAAGCAAATGTAAACAGACGCAAAATTATAGGAGGTTTTTTCAAATGAATATAGAGGATCTATGGGATCAATTTCATCAGCCGTTAAAACATATATTTCACAAAGGGTTAACGATCAATCTATCGTTGATGACCTCTTACCAAATCGTATTTATGAAAATACAAGTGCATCTCCCAAATCTGATCGATGAACAAAGATCGACAGCTGGATTTATCGGATCACTAGAAATACGATTATTGATTTTTACCGTACAAAAAAAAACAAGCGAAATATTGCCTGATGATCTACATTTTAATAACCGTGCAGAGGAAGAAAATTTCACCAAAGGAAGCAGCTGTGTGTATTCGATCGACCATCAAACGGTTGCCTGAAAAGTATCGAGGAGGCTCTCGAGTTAACTGAATTTCAGGGGTTATCACAGAAAAGAGTTGAGTGAAAAGCTCGGCATTTCTTACTCAGGAGCAAAATCAAAGGGTACAACGCGGACGGAGGAAAATTAAAACAGCTGCTTGAGGGTGCTGTCATATTGAAGCGGATCGATATGGAAATATCGTAGACTTTCGTATTTTAAAAGGAATAACTGATGAACAAAGTCAGTTATTCCTTTAAAATAATCCCATCCACATGAAGAGCATTTTTCCTTTGATGTTTGCAGAGATGTATGTATAATATAAATCGTAACGTTTTCGATTTAAAAAGGAGTGTTGGAATGAACATTTTATTTTCAAAGCGGCTAGGCATATTAACGATTGGTTCATTACTCGTATTGGCAGGATGTCAGACTTCCGGTTCTTCTGCAGGTGAGTCTAATCAAACAACATCATCCTCAGCAGTTGAAGAAGACTCTTCCAAAACGCAAGAACAAACATCTGACAGTCATACACACGAACATTCTCACGATCATAGTCATGCGCATGATGAAGAAACAGAAAAAATATATGAAGGCTATTTTAAAACAGCCAAGTAAAGGATCGCTTACTTTCTGATTGGGAAGGAGATTGGCAATCTGTATATCCATACCTGCAAGATGGTACTCTTGACGAAGTGTTTTCATATAAATCAGAACACGAAGGCGGTAAGACAACTGAAGAATATAAAAGTATTATAAAAGGGCTATCAAACAGATGTTGACCGTATTGTAATCCAGAAAGATACTGTAACGTTCTTCAAAAATGGAAAAAGAATATTCTGGTAAGTATACGTATGACGGATACGAAATTCTAACCTATGATGCGGGCAATAGAGGGGTAAGATACATATTCAAACTAGCTAAAAAAAGCAGAAGGGGCTGCCTCAGTATATTCAGTTTAGTGATCATAGTATTTACCCGACTAAAGCTAGTCATTACCATCTCTATTGGGGGACGACCGTGAAGCTTTACTTGATGAAGTCAAAAACTGGCCTACCTACTACCTGTCAAAAATGGATGGACACGATATTGCCCATGAGATGATGGCTCATTAAATGATGATTACTCTATGAAGTATGGTGTTCTTTTATCATAAAGCTGTTCTGCAACAGCCATTTATCAATGTGGAAAATGGCGCCTGTCGCTTTATAAATTGAAATGCTTAAATGCTCCTGTATTTAGCTGCTGACTCTTCGCCAGCAGCTTTTTGTCTATTTTCTCTCTCCGCCAGCAGTAACTTCTTTTCGTGACTCTAAAAAATAAACAAAACATTAATAAAACAACGTTATTGCATTAACAAAGTGAAAAATATCCCTTAGCCGGGTTCGTTGAAGAATAGGGTCCGCGTAACGTATTGACCAAACTCACGATGCTGCCTGGAGAACCGTGCTGCGGGAATGGTTCCTTTATCATTATATTTTTTTATCGTGGCTTTGCCGGGACCCTGATAATCGTTGTCGTCCCCGCCTTCATTCGATATACATTGGTAAGTGGACCAAGACCATCCAATTACACTGTAGCCTGATTTCTGCGATATCAAATATGCGGCATTTTCTCTCTGAAAGTACGGCGTTCTGCAATGAATGTTGGCATCAACAAGGGCAATTGATCAGTTGGGGAGCCACTTCATAAAGAATATGTTTCAAGCTGGTGCTTATTGCTGCCAGCATTTATGTTATCGGTTGATGATGCCGGTAAACAGGCTAATGGATTGCCGAAAGAAGCAGGGCACCAACGAAAGCCTCTGTTTGTCAATGCTTGAATAGCTAAAGTAACTTTCAAAAAAACAACTGAATTTTAATTTGCTGCCGATCTGCAAATTGTTAATCCATGGTTCTTTTATTCACATATTCATTATTGTTAAAAATAAAGTAGAGGAAATCAATTGCTAAAGAAAAAACTTTGGGCAGTTATTTATATGTAGAAGGAGAGGCAAAGCAATGAAAAATGAGAGGAAGCAATTGATTATTGTTTGGAGCTTTAAAAATGTATATGAAGATTACCGTTTTCGTGATAAAAATTGGACGTTAATGCGACACATAGAAAACAGAAAGATGTTTGCGTGGATATTTAAAAATGATTATATTTGGATCAATTTGAAGTGTGAACCGGTTTTCTCGATTTTTGGAGACAGAAATACACTTCAGTCGTTCAGCATTTCATCTCAATAAAAGAGCATTGGAATTCTATCATTCTTGACGGAACTGTCTCAGATAAAAGACATATACGATATGATAACACAAAGCTACATGTTAACTAAAACCAAGTATGCGACAGGCCCGAGGAGAGGATGTAATATAAAGCCTTGAAGTGCTATAAGAGCCTTGCGTCTTGATATGGAATCTATAAGGTGAGCATTGAAAAGGAAAAAAAAGCAATCTTTTTAAGGATTAGCTTTTAAAAAGTTAATTATATGTAACGACCTGACCCCATTTACATCATCTATGCCTGTCAGTCTTGAATAGCTTGCCTCATAAACTCAGCCAAAACTACAGTGGATACTTTAAACATCTTCTGACAGACCTCCCCCTCCTTTTCCAACTATTTTAAAGTTGCGTAACAAATCATAAACCCTATTTGTGACGATAGGTCCAATACTTTTTCCTGCTTAACATGCAATTGTTATGAAACTGGAAGATCATTTCTTGGCGGATCTTTTAAGAAAACGAAAAAAGAAGATAACAGATTGCTCTCAAGATTGCTCAGTTGAATTTTTTGAAGGTAACCGTGTATAGTGAAGAGAATTCTTAAATAAGACGAAAAGGATGAGATGGATGAAGAATATTTTACAATTGGCGAAACAGCCCGTCTAAATAACATCTCAATTCAAACATTGCGCTATTATGATAGGATCAGATTTTCAAGCCTTATTATACAGATCAGGATAATGGTTATCCGGTATTATCATGTCAAACAGTTCTTTATTTAGATGTTATCAAGTATCTAAAATATATTAGGACACCTCTAGAAGAAATTAGCGTTTCAGCTCATATACTTACCCCAGAAGATATGCAATACTTTCTTGAGGAGAAAAAAGCGTTATTGTGCAAGAAATGGAAAAGCTCGAACGTGCTCGTCAATTACTTCATAGGAGACAAAACAGCTTAATGAACAATTAGAAATATGCAGTAAAAAAGATGAAGGTTTCGTTTATTTTTCGGTATATGAATGAAACAAACAATATTAAAAGTAGAGACCTCAGTTAATCCTCATAATCAATCCGATTTGTATTACAGAAACTGGCTGACGTTGTCGAAAAATAGGGGATGTAATAGATAACTATTATGGATTCATTTATGATTTCAAGCCCTAAGGATTCTCGTGAAATTTGTGCAATAGTATTTATACGACTGTTTGCAGTGGGAAAAAAAATAGACATAGGAGAAAAAAACATGAGGTTAGATACGATCCATCTGGTGAATATGTATGTATTGCATTTAATTGGTCTGCAAAAAATTATGATGAGTATTATCAAAAGCTTTATCAATATATATTGAATCTCACGGCATCAAACGGATGGAAAAGTATATCAAGTTTCTCTTCAATCGACTATAACTCATTAAAGAAGAAAAACTTCCCTTACAAATTAAGAGTGCTAAAAATAACTAACCCTTGCCCTATAGCTGCTATAGGGTTTTATGATTCATTCATCATATTCATTCATGAAAGGAAGGATGTATAAAATGACAAATAAAGAAGGTATGCACTTCGGTTACTCATGCCGCAATGGCAAGGCAATAACTCTTACGTACTCAGGAGCACATTTATTAAACTGACTTGCTCCCAAAACGAATAGCCCATTTGAAGAAGTACTTGTCGATTTAGATGCGGATCTTGAAAAAGAGCAGGGGATTATTGGAAGGGTTTTGATTAAAGCAAGCTCAGTCTGCTAAAAGTTTAATTCAAAAAGCACAGCCCTGATCGTGTTATTGTTTTGGCAGGGCGTGCGGTGTAAACTTGCTCCTTTGCGCGTAATCGAAAAATACGATGGAATGCACTTTATTATCAGGTTTGATTGACATCTGACACCTCAGTCCCCTGACCACCATCTCATGTACTTCTAATTTGCTGGGTTAGCTTTATCATTGTTGTTTTGCTGCATCTCAAATTTTAATAAAATTAAATCTAAAACAAAAGACACGATGAAGATAAAGAGCACCGATAGATGGAACCAATTTGGTACGCCTACCCTGGAATGGTGCTGTAGTTACGGCTCAATATGAAGGTGAAAAAAAACGCAATGTCTTCTGGGTGGCATACGTACATTGGATCTTCTCCCAAGAATGTATGGGATATCCAAAACAAAGAGACATATACTTACAAATTGATTGAGAAAAGTGGTATTTTTCGGTGTGAATTTTTCTTCCAGGGAGATGTTCGGGATTAATTCAAGCATTAGGCACCCGTAGTGGTAGAGATATAAATAAGTTTGAAGCATTTCATATTCAATACGAAAAAGGGCTAAAAAGCCAGTGCCGATTTTAACTGATGCTTATTTTGCTTATGGTGTAAAGTACACAGTGTTTCCACGTTGGGCGATCAAGAGTGGATTGTGGAGAAGTTTTACAGGAATATCAAGATAAAGCTTTTCCTGAAAAATGGAATGCCAGATTTAGAAAAACTGGATATTCCGCTTCATATTGGAGGGGCCAACTATCGAATATTAAATAGTCAAACAGAGGAGCGTCAACATGTTTTTATCCCAAAAGATTAAAGCATTCAGGTTTCTCGCATAGATGAAACCAATCAATGAATGTATTTCCGCGGACTCCGCTGAAATCTATTGACTTATACAAGTAAAAAAGAGACTCAAAGACCGCAACGCTTCTCTTTAAAGAAGGCTTTGCGGTCTTTTATATTTATAAGGCTCAATTCATTTTACCCTGAAAATTATTTAAATTTCCATTTGCAGACTATCTGTTGTAGTAACTAGAGGGCATTTATGGATCTGAAAATGAGTCTAGTCTGGCATATAAGCTTCAATTGGTTTAATTTAAAATTTTTCAAAAACAGTGAACAAACGCTGTTAAGAATTGTATAGTGTTCTCATAAGTCACTTGTATTACAAGTTAACAAGTAACTGAATATAAGTTTCTATCTTAAACAATGACTGAGGTGATCAGGTGAAAAAAGCAAGTTTGGCAGAACTGCAAGCGAAAGCCATTGAGCTTAGGAAAACAGCGGTAACGATGATTTACAGAAGCCCAGTCCGGGCATCAGGAGGTTCATTATCCGCTGCTGATATCATCACAGCCCTTTATTTTAAAGAAATGAATATAGATCCTAAAATCCCCAGTGGGAGGCCGGGATCGTTTTGTCTTATCGAAAGGCCATGTGGCACCTATTCAATACGCTGCCTTAGCGCTGCGATTTGTCCCGTATGAAAGCGTATACAAATTAAGGCGGTACGGCTCGCCTTTCAAAGGCCATCCTGATATGAAGAAATGTCCCGGGAATCGACATTTCAACTGGTTCATTGGCCAAAGGGCTTTCCTGTGCCGTGTCAGTATGGCGCTTGCAGGCAAACAGGACGGCAAAGACTACCGGGTATTCGCTATGGTAGGCGACGGAGAATGCCAGAAGGACAAATTTGGGAAGCGGTTCAAACCGCAGTAAAATATAGCCTTGATAACTTAATTGTTTTTGTCGACAATAACCGCCTGCAAATTGATGGCTATTGTGATGAAAGTAATGCCGCTTCAAGATATCGAGAAAAAGTTCGAAGTGTTTGGTTTGAAACAAAGCGAATTGATGGACATTCGATGAAGAGATTGTAGAGATATTAGACAAAGTGACAAAAACGAAAAATGGAAAGCCGAAATGCATTGTAGCAGACACGATTAAAGGCAAAGGCGTTTCTTACATGGAAAATATCTGCTCATGGCACGGGTAGCGCCAAATGAGAAAGAATACGAACAAGCATTAAGAGGAACTGGCAGGGGGTTTAAATCATGAGCCAAACCGAAAAAGCATTAATCACGAAAAAAGCGACACGGGAAGCTTTTGGTGATGAAATCGTTCAATTGGGAAAAGAAAATAAAATATTTACGTAATCGATATCGATATCGGCAAAGTCATGCAAAACAGGAGAATTCATAAAACAGCTCCCTCATCAGCATGTGAACGTTGGGATTGCGGAACAGAACGGTGCCGGCCTGGCAGCAGGTTTGGCGACAACAGGTAAAATCCCATTTTAAGCACCTATGCTGTCTTCGGTTCGCTGCGTATGGCGGAACAAATTCGCCAAAAGTTTGCTATCCAAATTTGAATGTAAGATCGCCTGCTCACGGCGGATTAACACCTGGAAATGATGGCGGAAGCCACCAGGCGATTGAGGATATGGGCGTATTAAGATCATTCCCAAATATGACTGTGATCATGGGTGCTGGCTACCTCAACTAGAAAACTGATCAGGCAGGCAGCGAATATGTACGGTCCAATGTACCTGCGTTTACTCGAGACGCGGTGCCGGTTATTACGACGAAAATGAAGAATTTATCATTGGAAAAGCCAAACAATTAAAGCACGGAAAAGATATCGCAATCATTGCAAATGGCGATACAGTATATCTTTGAAGCGGTCAAACAGCTGGAAGAGCAAGGGATTTATGCAACTCTTTTAGACATGCATACGATCAAGCCTTTAGATAGAGAAGCCGTGGTGAGTGTTTTGGATCTCGGCAATATCGTGACTGTGGAGGATCACAACATCCTGAACAGACTGGGAGTGCTATATGTGAATGGCAGCGGAAGAAGGGCGGGGCAGAGTCAAACGAATCAGTGCAGGACCGGTTTGGAGAATCAGCTCCTTATGAAGCTGCTGAAATCAACAGCATTACCATCGAAAATATTATAAAAACGGCTAAAGATAATGGCAGAATATAAAATATGAAAGTGGGATGCGCCATGTTTACATTAAATGATCAGGTAGCTATAGTGACAGGAAGCGGTTCTGAAAAAAGATCAGCAGAACCATTGCATTAACTCTTGCCAAACAAGGGAGCTTCAATTGTAGTAGCAGATATGAATCAGACAGGTATTCAGGATACAGTAGAAGCTATCTGCAGAAAGCGGAGGACGGTTGGTGTAGAAGTTAATGTAACGAATAAAGAATCAGTTGACCATATGATAGCCCAAAACACTTGAACGTTCGGCCGCATTGATATTTTAGTGAATAACGAATTTCTCAAAGTAACGGTTTTGGATATGACATTGGAAGATATGACCAAGGGTATTCAACGTCAATATGTTGGGTTGTTCTTGTGCACACAAGCAGTTTAGAAACAATGAAAAAAAGCAATATGGACGTATTATCAACCTGTCTTCTGTATCTGCAAAGGGGGGCGGCGTTTTTGGCGGTGCCCATTACTCCGCTTCAAGCTTAATTAGGCTTTTTCTAAAAACTTGCCCGTGAAGTAGGGGAAGGATGGTATAACTGTGGTGCATAGCGCCAGGCCTTGTAAATACTGACATTTGGAAATCACTTTCTGAAGAAGATGCGAAAAAAGTCATTGATAATATCCCGTGGGTCGCCGGGTGAAACAAAAAATTGCCGCCGCAATTACGTTTTTGGCTGCTAAAGCAGCCTACATCTGGGGAAGAATTGATATTAATGGCGGTTCACATATGGACTAATGGATCTATGTAGAGCTGGTATGTTTAACATGCCTGACCCTCTTCTATCAAAAGACCAAACAAAACGAAAGAAAAAATGTAGCGTTTAACAAAAGGGCTTTTGTTTTTGAAGACAATATGATTCTTTTTATCTTTGGCACCTAGGAGGACAAAACTAGGTTAAGGGAATCTTCTTGGATCAATTAGCATTAGAGCGTTCAACCACTCGTAAAGTAACAATTCAGTTAATTCCATTTTTATTCTTATGTTTTATTATCGCGATTTTTAGACCGAGTTAAATATCGGTTTTTTGCAGCTCTCAGATGAATGAAGAATCAGGGTTTTCAAATGCTGTATTTGGACTGGGGCAGGATCTTCTTCCTTGGTTATTTCATTTTAGAAGTTCGGGTAGTGCTATCATGACCAAAATCAGACCAGAAAATGGATCAGTCAGTTATGATCACTTGGGCCATCATCGCGATATTAATGGCTTTTGTACAAGAACCATGGCAGTTTTATACTGCACGTTTTTTTATTAGGTGCAGCAGGCTAGTTTTTTATCCATGTATGGTCTTTTATTTGGTGGTTTTTATCAAACGAAACACCATGCTAAAACAATTGCTGGATTTATGCTTTGGCCATTCGGGGCAGATACATTGGGTTCTCCGCTTTCTACATTTCTTAGGAATTGAATGGCATATATATCTGGATGGCAGTGGCTGTTTATTTTAGAAGCGATTCCTGCGCTTATTCTTGGTGTAATTGCATTTTTTACCTGGATGACAAAATTGAAGATGTGAATTGGCTGGATAAAGATGAAAAGCGGTGGCTTATTAACGTAACAACAAAGAAAAGGATGGAAAAGAACAGGTAAAGCACTATACATTTTACTCAAGCCTTAAAAAGATGGGACATTAATACTATCGATTGGTTATTTTGCTGGATGATTGGATATTACGGCATTAATATGTTCTTGCCGACGATCTCTAAGGATTATCTGAAACAATTTCTCTAAGCACACAGGGATGGGCTGGCTGTTAGGGTTTATGTATTTCTGTGCTATGGTGGTTATGATTTTCGTTGGAAATCATTCTGACAAAAAGAAAACAAAGGCTCTGGCATGTAGCTGTTTGTTTAACTGTCAGTGCTGTTGCAATGGTCATTATGCACTATGTAGCAAATTCAAGTGTTATATTAGCATTTGTATTTTAACAATTGCGTTATGCTTTTGGTGCCCTATTCTCCGTTTAGGCAATTCCGCCTTCTTTTCTTAACAGGAGCAGCAGCAGGTGGTGCGTGTAGCATTAATCAATAGTATCAAATCTTGGCGGATTTTCGGTCCATACATTATCAGTTATATTAAAAGGATATGACAGGTTCTTTTAATATCAGTATAATTTTCTTAGGCCTAAGCATGATCCTAGCTTCTTTTTTTCTTGTATTTCTAGTGAAACAGTCTGGAAAAGCGCTTAAAAGTAAAAAATACACATATAAATCCAGCATTGAAAATCTGGTTGAAAAAGGTTTTCATTAAAACACTGGGTAATGTTCAGAACGACAGTCATTTTGGGAATATAGAAAATTCTAAATCTTGCAAAATATATGTGTCCATAAAATTCGGGGCTAATCAGCGAAAGGATGATCAGGAATGAATACTGTCATTCAGGGCTGTAGTCACAGACGTTGTACGGGCAGACGTTGTGGGGAAGCGGCCCAGGACTTGATTTGATGGGGCATTTATGAAATAAAAATGATTGGAGGCAATAAAACCATGGTACAGAAATCAAGAAAGTGCAACAAGATACGATTGTATGCCAGGTGTGTGAAAAAAGTGATCGATACAGCTGATAGTTCTGAAGGTCTTTAAAGTGTTATATGGTATTTGTCAAAGATGTTTAGGATCAGAAGACCAAAAGCAAAATAGGCAGGAAAGGCGTATAGAAATGGAGGTCAAATTATAGCCACTATACGCCCGATTTTTTATTTTTTAAATAAGGGGGCTTCTTATAACAAGGTTAGCTTTTCCAATATCGATCCTTATAAGTTCTGCATGTGGGCAGTCATTCGTTCAACAACTTCTTTTTCGTTACGGTCTTCAATGCTTTAATAATCAGTTTGTGTTCCTGGAAATTCACTTCGCGGTATTCTGAACGAGTAACGGTTCGGTCACGGATAAATCGCCACATTCCTGCTGCTTCATAGCATTCGTGATAGCGGACATGAAGGTAATAAATAAATCATTATGTGATGCTTTTGCAATCCCCATATGCAATTGTTCGTCAGTTTCAGGAACGTATACACACCAGAAAGCGTTTCTTCTTCCATTTTTTATTGTCTTCTAAGCTCCCGAATATCTTCGTCAGTCGCTCTCAAAGCCACATAAATTTTATAATTAAAGGCTCAATGTTCATTCTTGCCTTCACAATATCTTCCGGAGATGCTGACTCCATGGAAGCAGAAATCCCATTGGTTATTGTGGTATTCTTAACAAACACCCCTTCTCCCTGGCGAAATAAATGGCCCCATTCATTTCCAAGGCACTCAAAGCCTGCCTAACCGCGCGGCTGACACCAAACTGTTCGCATAGTTCCTTTTCTGAGGCAGTTTATCTCCTACTTGCAAAACCTAACTGAATTTCCGAAAGGATCTGATTATAAATTTGTATGTATAATTTTTTTGAAACAGGATTGAATTTAATAAAAATCATTCCCTTTCAATTTATACAAGTATATATATTATATACCTTTCAGATTTGAAGGCAAATAAATTATTCCTCAAAACGTTCATGTCAGGGGACTAAAAACCTCTGTGCTTACTAATCCTGCTGAAATCAGAGGGAATGAAAGCAAAAAGATTTATTAGAAGAGATGCCCGTCAATGACTTTTTATCCTTAAAGAGGCAGTATGCCTAGTAGACAACTTTAAAAAACAAGAGGAAGAATGTAAATGAGAACCTTAATTTTTCACTTATCACATAGTTGTAGCTGAAAAGAAGGTGAACACAGAAAAGTGATTCGTTTTAAAGAACCGCCTTCGACCGTTGAGCGGTTTGCCGTACAATCCGTTGGCTGTCTTGGCTGCGGCAAGCTGTGGATCCTAGACAAAGCACCTTAAATGAAATGAAAAAGGGCCTTTAAAGCCCCTTTAGACCAATTGCCACTGGTTTAACATGTTTTAATTTTCACAACGGATAAACTGACACTGTTGCCTGAGACTGTTACTTTGGCGAAGTCTTGTGTATCAATTACAGGTGTTGTGCTTTGTTGTCGATGGTGATGTTTGCAAAAAGATGTTGAAAAATTTGATTTGATAGATTGGCGTGAACCTGTTTGCAACTGTGGCAGAGCGCTTTCCATTTTTGGAGATGGAGCCGACATTTGTTTTGCTGATTTCTGAAATGAGACGGCCGTTGTATCCCGCATTGTTCGTGCCCCATATGCTAGCGCAGGTATTGCCGTTAAGATTTTTGTAGATGGTAAAGTTGTGCGGTGCTGCCGGGACGGAAGCCTTCAATATTCGTGAATTGGCTTCCTCCTTCAGTACTGAACCTGATCCTGTCCTTTTGAACCAACTTTCTTATATGGTTTCCATACGTTATATTTATCACTGTACTGAAGCCCGATATCGGATTCTGTGCCCCGCTAAAGCCAAGAGTAGATGTAGGCTGTCCATTTGAAACCTGAATGGAGCTAGGAAGCTGGATTTTCGTAACAAAAATGGCACCAGTACTGTTCAAATAAGCCTTCCCGCCGATTCCATCAGTTGGCTGTGATGCAGCTTCTGCGGTTTGGACTAATAATACCCGGCATCTACTGCACATGTGCCAAAAAGCACAGTTGCCATAAGCGCACCATAAACAGTCCTTTTTCATCATCATTATTTCCCCTATCATTATAATTGAAAACGCTATCATCTTGTATTATAAAACATTGAAAATAATTCCATAATCAACATGAAAATAGACACAGAATTTACATTATGACTTTGTGTATCTGGCAAACGGTCGATTTCTAATCTGAAAAATGTCCTGTGAAGTGTAAATGTTACGATAACTTTTCAATCGAGACTTGTGTTTATTGAAATAGAAAAGCTATAAGAGATGGGGGGAGAAATAAGAGGGAAAGGCTTAAAAACACTGTAATCAGATATGTGTGTATAACTCAATTGTTTGTTAGAAAAAAAAGTGGGCTTTTAAGCCCGCTCTTAGTTCATGTTTCTCTTCAGGAGATTGTCTTTTCATTTACATTCAATGTCAACATGACTCCTTTGAGTTTCATCTAATATTTCAAAACAATCTTTTGTGCTTTGATATGACTACTTGGTCCACAATTTTATGGCCAGAATTGAAAAAAAGATTGATTGAACCCGATCCTTTACCAAGCTGGTTACGATCTGCAAGAACTTTTTCAACTGTTTTGCAATTACCGACACTGCCTGAAATAATATCAACTGTTATCCCAAACAGTTTTCAAAACTGTTTTTTGAAAAATGGAAAATGAGTGCATCCTAACACAATCGTTCCATATTGTTTCCAGATCAAAGAAGAATAGTTCGTTCTTTGGAGATGTTAATGATTTTGTCTTCACTAAAATCAAAGTTCTCAACAAATTCAACTAGTTCTGGAAGAGCTAAACGATAACAAGGTCATGGTGATCAATTTCTTTAACTAGATTATAAATTTCTCTTCTTTAAGGGTCAAATTATTAGCAACTACGAGAACTCTTTTCTTTCCTCTGTACATTTGTTTAGCAGGCTTTGTGGTTCGATTCCGATTATCGGAAAGTCGAAATTTCTCCGAAGATCCTCTATCACCAATGCTAGTAGCTGTATTACACGCAATAACAAAACTTTGATATTTTGACTGGCCAAATTCAGCTGCATTGAAAATATATTCTTAACTTTACCCGCTTTGATTTTTCACCGTATGGAACGTTTAACGTATCTGCATAAAATGTAATCTTCATAAGGAAGAACTTTTATGGCCTCATACAATACAGTCATGCCGCAATTCCTGAATCAAAAATCCTATTTTCATCACTTCTCACGCTTTTCTGTCTCATTCTTTTTTTTATCATATGACTTTATATCATCTGAATCAAACGAAAAAAAACAACCATTTTACTATTCGAATTTAATATGGGGTTATCGATTTTCGAATAGATAGCAAAATTTGAGAAGGAGATGAGATCAAAATGTTGGTGATATTGTATTGTGGTGAAATCATCAATCGCATCCAATGGGATGATTGGTAACTTGATTCAATTAGCTTTGAAAATGTAAGTATTTAGATTTCCAAGTCAGGGATGAAATTACGAAAAAAAGCAAACTGCCTGTCAAAGTTTGCTTTTTGCTCTATCAATAAGTGCGCCTATATTTTTATATCCTCTTGGCAAAGCTGATTTAAAAGCTGTATAACAAAATTTCCTCAGTCAATGACCGTATCCCTTTGACCTGCCCATAAAGACATCTGATCATGGTTATTTTGAAGTGAAGCCTTCTGTCTCATTGCCTTCGTTAGTGTATTTTGATAAAAAATTTTGGAAGGGTTTGTCTCAAACTGTTTTCTTCCATCCATTTATTTACGATTCCTCTGGCCTCTTTACCTGAAAATAATATTTGTAAGCTTTGTATCTGCTTCGTTTGCCTCTAGTATTTTCTGTTTATGTACTGGATGTGCGTTACTCTCGTGACAAATTAAAAAGGCAGAACCGATTTGAACGCCTTGGGCTCCAAAGTTAAAGCTTCTTTTGCTCCTCTGAAGTCTATCATTCCCCAGCAGCTCTGTAGATACGCTCAGTGCATCTGCTGCTTGTGGAATCAAACCATTAAACCTACGGCAGATTCACCTTTGGAAGGTAAAATGCTCATGATGTCCACCGGCTTCACTTCCTTGAAGGACTACTATATCCATTCCCGTTCTTCCATTAACAATGCTTCTTCTACTGTTGAAGCGGTTCCTATTAAACAGCATCCAGCGGTTTTTAGCTCCTTTACTGCGTCTTCAGGCGGCAGATCAAAAGTGAATGAGCAAGCTTAACCTTATATTTTAAAATTAGATCAATTTTTTGATAGAAGTCATCCACTCTTCTTGTACAGATGAATTGATTTACTTGATTAGCTAACGGTATGTTTTCTTTCCACTTTTTAATCTGATCTTCTGGTGGCATTTCTAGACCAAAGCGGAACAAACACATTAATTTGAAAAGGAGCGTCTGTCAGCTCAAACATTTCTTTTATCTGTTGTTCTAGCAGGTCTGGCGTAAGATACCCCGATGCTAAAGCTGCCAAGAGCACCTTGATTCGAAACTGCAGATGCAAGTCGGGGCGTTGTAATACCGCCAGCCATTGGAGCTTGAATAATCGGTTTTGTTAAGGAAAACTTCTTCATAAATTCATTCATACTGAATCCCCTGTTAAGACATGATTTTTGAAAAAGTGTCATTTTAAAATTTGCTCAAAAACTCGTATTCGCTTAAATATATCGTTTTCCTTCTTTTTGTCAATCTCATACCAGTTAACATGTCGATAAAGCAGGGGGGATTAAAGTGTGTCAAAGATAGTGTCGTCCCATGGCGGCTCTGGCTAAAAAACTGAATATTCATGTAGTCCTTCATAGTTGATATCTGATTTTGAGATGTCTTGCATCTTAATTTTGAATGATATATAGAAGGACTTCAAAATAAAATAAAGCTTTAGAAGAATACATCACATTCAAGAGTTGAAAAATCTATAAGACGTACAGATCAATATTCGGTTTTACAGTTAGATATTAAGGCTGAAACGGAGGAACATGCGATGCAAGTGAGCAGGAAATGATGGACATTTTTTGGACTTTGCTTTGAACGATGAGAGAACTGATTGGTCACTTTGGAAGGGTCACGTACAAACAGAAATATCCTCCTGACAACTTCCAAGATTATGACATTCGTATTTTGTAACTGATGTAGAATCTTTAAAGAAAATGATCAGTGGCTCGGAAATCTTGGGAAGCGCATTATGATGCAAAACCAGAAGATATGGAGCTTTTTCCTCCCGAATTAGGTGGTGGTTTTCACACATCATTCTTTTTGAGGATGGCAACAAATTAGATCTAACCCTTATTCCAATTCGTGAAGCAGAAGATTATTTTGCTAATAACGATGGTTTGGTTAAGGTCTTGTTCGATAAGGATTCGTTCATCAACTATAAAGTGACCCCAAATGATCGCCAATACTGGATGAAAAGCCGACTGCAAGGGAATTTGATGATTGCTGTAATGAGTTCTGGATGGTTTCGACTTACGTAGTAAAGGGACTATTGAAAGAATGAAATCTTTTTGCCATTGACCATTTAAATGAAATTGTACGTCCTAATTTATTGAGAATGATGGCCTGGCATATCGCATCTCAGAAAGGGTATTCATTTAGTATGGGGAAGAACTATAAATTTATGAAGCGGTACCTTTCAAATAAAGAATGGGAGGAACTCATGTCTACATATTCTGTGAATGGGTATCAGGAAATGTGGAAGTCTTTATTTACTTGCTATGCATTATTTAGAAAGTATTCAAAAGCTGTATCAGAAAGTCTTGCATATCAGTATCCTGATTACGATGAAGGCATCACTAAGTATACGGAAGGTATTTATTGCTCAGTAAAGTGATAAGAATATAGGATTGTCTTCATATGATATTTGATTCTCATGACAATGGAGACCAAGGAGTCACCATGTTTGTAAAAGATGCGTAAATCGTTATGTTTAAGAATGTCTACGCATTTTACTATGATTATTCTTGTCCAAAATTTTTGTTCTTTTAACGAAACGAGGCATTATAATTAACCTATAGGCACATTGAAAAATAAAAGAATAAAAAGGAGGATTTTTGTGTTTCAAACCTTAGACCATTTTTGAAATCTTGGGAGTTCGAAGCAGATGCTACACAGAAACTATTAAATAGTCTGACTGATGAATCACTTAAACAAGAAATAACTTCACAAAATTGGACTCTAGGCCGTATTGCTTGGCATACTGTTGCTGCCATTCGCATCATTACCTCAAACACAGACTTAACGTTCCATGCCCCAGCTGAAGATTATCCTATTCCAACTTCAGCTCAGTTTATAGCTGACAGCTATCATCAAGCCAATAATGCATTTGTACAGGCATTAAAAACCAATGGACTGACCATACACTTCAAGAACGTATCAACTTTATCGGACAACAATTGCCTAACGGTTCACTTTTGATGTTTTTAATTCAACATCAAAACCACCATCAGGGACAAATGACTGTTCTTATGAGACAAGCAAGTTTAACTGTTCCAGGTATTTATGGTCCAGCAAAGAAGAATGGGCAAAATTTGGTTTGGAAGCCCCTGAAAATGTAATCAACCTTTTTATAAAAAGTTACGCTATGACAACATATAAGAAGATGTTTTGATCAATCTTTTTTCAAAACATGTTCTTTTTTTGTTCGTTTACCAATGATAAGAACATATTCGAATCATTTTTATTCCAAACCACTTCAAATGACAACGTTCTTCCGCTTTATTGTTGGCCTGTTCCCAACGATGTAAGTATAAATTTTAATGCTGTCAAATCTTCTAGATACACATGTCTATAGATTCCTCTCTAACAAAACCCCTGCTTTTTTCTGCCATCACTCGAGGTGGGTAAGGCATTTCATTTTCAACCACCATTCGACTACTCCTACGTATGCATTTGCAACAAATTCAGCAACGATCTATGGTTCAGAAATTCAATGAAACATTCAGGTGTTGCTCAATTTTTCGACTAGAAGCAGCTGCGCCAAAAAGGAAGCCTATTGGAAGAGTCTAGCTGAGTTGGAACGAACGTTTTCTCAAAAGGGAAGGCAATTTATTTACTGTAATTCATACAATGAGTAAAGCCTCCAGGTATAATCTTTACTTCGTTCGACAAATTCTGCAAATTGTAGACAACTTCCTGATTATTTGGATAATTAACTGGATAGGAGGGGGAAAAGTTGTCATATTTCATTATACTTATCATCGTTCTATTATCGGAGCATTGGTAACAGCAGCAGTCGGTATCATCTCTTCAAAAGTAGAGGTAATCTCGCCGAAAACTACAATAGAATCTAAAGAGGAAGAACAGAAAAGTTTTTATACGCTGAAATAAAGCAGAAAAAGAGCATCTCCTGCGGGGTGTTTTTTATAGAGGAGTTGGAAAAACTGAATCAGACTAATTTACTTTTAAGATTCACCTTGAAATCGCTGCACTAATCTCCTTAGGGGTGTTTGCTTGGATAAGCTTTAATGGTTATTTTAAATATGTTTTTAACTTGGGTTTTACCTATTGCAGTTATGATTGTCTGGTCTGTATTTGCAGTACCTAATGATCCTAGTCGAAGTGGACAAACTGTAATAGCTGTAAACGGGGTAACAAGGTTAGTTATTGAATTATTGATCTTTGCAATGGCTGTTGCAGCGCTTTATTTTAGTCATTTTAAAACCAGTTGGTATTGTCTTTTTATGTCTAATAATACTCCACTACATCTTTTCAGCTGAGCGTATCAAATGGCTTCTAAATCAATAGTTTTTCATTTCGGCACTCGTTATTAGAGTGCTTTTTTATCATTCTCTGTAGAGCCAGTGATTCTCAGATTAGATTTTGAAGGTTAACGGCTTGGGCACAGTTGCAGTTTAGAACGCATTTTCCAATAAAGAAGGCGCTCATTTGAAATTCATCATTAAACAATTGTACAAAAGTAAAATTTGTATTTAGAATGTAGTAATAAATAGAAATTCTACATAGGAGGGTATCTTGTGGAAGAAAAGAAAAAGCTTTAATCATTGTGGATGTACAAAAGCCTTCGATGATAAAAATGGGGAACGGAATAACGTAAAAGGCGGAAGAAAACATTAGTAAAATACTAAAATTATGGAGAGAAAAAGGATGGACAGTCATATACATACAACACACTTCTGATAAACCTCATTCTTTATTCCATCCAAAGAATGAAGGGTTTGCGATAAAGGAAATAGTTAAGCCTATGGATGAAGAAGTCATTATAACCAAGACAGTAAATAGCAGCTTTATTGGTACGAATTTAGAAGAATTCTTAAAATTAAATGAAATAACCACTGTAGTCATAACTGGTTTAACCACGCCTCACTGTGTATCAACCACCACAAGAATGAGTGGTAATTTAGGGTTTGATACATACCTGATTTCAGATGCAACAGCAGCCTTCGGAATGAGAGACCAAAATGATACATATTATGATGCGGCGACTATTCATAATATATCTCTAGCTACATTGCATGATGAATTTGCCACAATATTGACAACTGATCAATTAATAAATGATTTTATAAAAACTCACTGATGAAAAACATTTTGGCACAGTAAAACGGCAGGCGCCTTTCCAATAGGAAGGGCGCTTTAATTCGATTCCTGCTTTATTTGCTCAGAGGAGATGTATCAATGTTTCTTTATCGACAAGCAAGGGCAGATGAATGAAGCAAAGTGGCAAAAAGCTATTCCATGAATTTTTCAATTATTATCCTTTTATGGATTTACTCGTAAAAAACGCGAAAAAAAGATCATTCATTTATTTTTGAAATGCATAAAGTACTGACAAGAGCATATTTAAAAAAGCATTTCTTTTTGTTGACATTCAGAATGGTGAAATGGTTGTTGCCGTTTCTATTAAAACATCGTGATAAACCCGACATTAAACTTGATCGATTATATAGCAGCAGGGGGGATAACATTAATCAAAATAGGGGATTTTCAGTATTGAACAGTGACTAATGAGCTGAAAAAATTTTCCAAATCCTTAAAAGAGCCGGCATGGTAGAAGTATTAGGAGTTTCGCCATTTTATCAGGGAAAGAGTTTGGGCAGCAAAATGATTAATGACTGTCTCATATCTTTTATTTCAAAATGAGGGGCGGCATCTTGGCCCTTATCACGAATGCTGATCTCAATGGATCATTTTACAAATCGTATTGATTTTATATTTAAAGATTATCATAACCTTTCATAAAGATGGAGGTCGAATGAATGTCTTCAAAAGAAAAAATAGTGTAACCATTTTGACGGAAAGTCAATTGTCTTCGAGAGCATTTAAAGATGAAGCGTATGAATTTTATAAAGAATTGCGAAAATCACAGCCTCTCTACCCATTATCTTTAGGAGCTCTGGGAAAGGCTGGCTCATATCGAGATATGATGATGCAATACATTTATTAAAGAATGAAAAATTAAAGAAAACTATGAAAATGTATTTACCGCAAAAGAAAAACGTCTGCTCTATTGAAGAATGAAGAGTCTTTAACAAAACATATGCTTAATTCAGATCCCCCTGATCACAACCGCTTGCGAACTCTTGTTCAAAAAGCATTTACGCATCGGATGATTTTGCAGTTGGAAGACAAAATCCAGCATATCGCAGATTCTTTATTGGATAAAGTGCAGCCCAACAAATTCATGAACCTAGTAGACGATTATGCGTTTCCATTGCCGATTATCGTGATAAGTGAAATGCTCGGCATTCCCTTGGAAGATCGTCAAAATTCAGAGTGTGGTCGCAAGCAATTATTGATTTTTCAGATGCCCCTGAAAGACTTCAGGAGAATGACCACTTGTTAGGAGTTTGTTGAATATCTGGAATCCTTAGTTCGCAAAAAAAAGGAGAGAACCTGCAGGAGATTTAATCAGTGCATTAATTCAAGCGGAAAGTGAAGGCACACAATTAAGTACAGAAAATTGTACTCGATGATTATGCTGCTTATCGTTGCAGGTCATGAAACAACCGTAAACTTAATCACCAATATGACATATGCTCTGATGTGTCACGGTGATCAATTTGAAAAGCTCCGCCAGCAGCCAGACTTGATGAATTCAGCCATAGAAGAAGCATTGCGGTTTCACAGCCCTGTTGAGCTAACGACAATTCGCTGGACGGCTGAACCGTTTATACTGCATGGGACAGGAGATTAAACGGAAAGATGTGATCATCATTTCTTTAGCATCAGCAAACCGTGATGAGAAGATATTTCCAAATGCCGACATATTTGATATTGAAAGAAAGAACAACCGCCATATTGCTTTTTTGGCCATGGCAATCATTTTTGCCTTGGTGCACAGTTAGCCGCTTAGAAGCCAAGATTGCGATTTCCACCTTATTACGCCGCTGTCCAAATATACAGTTAAAAGGCGAAAAGGAACAAATGAAATGGAAAGGGAATTTTCTGATGAGAGCACTCGAAGAATTGCCGATTAGTTTTTAATTTTGGGGATATGTGATTTTCAAACATATCTTGTTTTACTCCCTCAATTAGATTAAACGATAGTAAAGCTGTAACATAAAAATTTGATATGATAGTTCAAAAAAAACAAAGTTTAGCATTATTTATGCCTACCGGGCATGAAAATATCTTGCAAACACCAATAGTTTCATCCCTATCGGTGTTTTTATTTGTTTTCAGCCTCATTTGGACAAACAGCTGTTACATAGTAAACGTTTGTTAAGATAAAATAATGGAGGGCATAGTTTCTAATGAGAAAAAATAATGATAGATGGAAGAGACTTTGAAAAATATAGAAGTTTTACATGATGTTTTAAAGATAAAATCCCAAACTACTATGGGGAAATTTAGACGCTTTTGCCTGACAGGGTGGGTGGATTTGCCGCTCACTTTAGTCTTGAAAAATTTTGAGTTCATACATTTTTAGGTTCATACGCTGATGATGTATTAGAAGTTTTACTAGATACTCAAGAGGAATTAAAGGACGAGTTTAAAATAATAATAGAGTAGACTTTCTGTTTTGTGAATTTTAACAATTTTCGTTCGCAGAAAAGGCAATAGGGCACCACAAATTAAAATTTCGTTGAGACCGCAATAACTTTTTGGCTTCTGATAAGTTTCTTATGATGTTGGTATCAAGTCACACAAGTACATAACTCCCATGACTACTTTCTGATGTAAGTTAATTTCATTATGAGTTAATCATGAGGATAATTTTATTTCTGTTAATAATATTTTAAAAAGGATTTAAATTTAAATAATATTTGATTAACGAATAAAAATTCGTTATTATTTAAATTGGATGAAATATAATTCTGTTAAGCTGTATTGGGGTTATCAAATGAGTATTATGCTTGACGAAACTGATAAGGCCATTTTAAGAGAATTGCAGGAAGATGCTTCAATATCAAATTTAAATTTATCTAAGAAAATTGGGCTTTCACCATCAGCTTGCCTTGCAAGAACAAAGAACCTAGTAGAAGCAGGTATAATTAAAAAGTTTACGACTATTGTTGATGAGAAAAAACTTGGAATCGAAGTCACAGCACTAGTTCTCATCAACTTATCACCCTTAAATAGGGAGACAATTCATTCATTTTAGAGGATATAAACAAATTCCACAGGTTCAAGAATGCTACACACTTACAGGAAGCCATGACTATATGCTTAAGATTGTGGCGAAGGACATGGAGAGTTATCGGAATTTTATCATTGATTCATTAATGCAGAACCCTGCTATTAGTGGAGTTGACACAAGCATAGTCATGAGTACAGAAAAAAGAACTGTCAGTGTGCCAATTGATGAAATGTAGGAGGTTGTTGATTTGAATAAAAATAAAGAATCGTTGCGCATTTAAGCTCTCCAGCTATAAACACTCCATATGAATAAGAGAGGTCAAATATGGGCTGCATTTCGTTCTGCATTCCATATACAATTCTGATTTTTGCGGGTTTTTATTTTTGGGGATAGCTTATGGAATCTTTATGCATTCTTTGGGATTTAGCGCAATCCTATCCAATCATCATGAGTTTTATGATATTTGCGGGCTCAATGGAGTTTGTTGCAGCGAATTTTTTACTTGGTGCGTTCAACCCTATGAATGCTCTTTTTTTTGACGTTAATGGTCAATGCCCGGCATTTGTTTTATGGAATTTCCATGTTGGATAAGTACAGGGGACTGGAAAAAAAAAGTTTTATCTGATTTTCGGAATGTGCGATGAATCATTTTCTATCAATTATACCGCTAATGTTCCTGGCGAATGTTGACAAGGGCTGGTTTATGTTTTTGTGACACTGCTTAATCATTTATATTGGGTCATGGGGCAGCGATAGGAGGTATTTTTGGGTCGTACGTGAAGTTTAATACCGAAGGGCTTGATTTGTGATGACTGCTCTGTTTATTGTGATATTCATAGAACAATGGATGAAAAAAAAAGCATTACAGTGCTCTCACAGGACTTGGACTTTCAGTAGCCTGTCTTATCCTTTTGGCGGAAACCAATTTATTATTCCTGCTATGCTCGCCATTTTAGGGGTACTGACTGTTCTGAGAAAACCATTGGAGAAAGCTGAGGTTTCCGTATGACGATGACGATGACGCAGCAAATGATCACCATTGCAATGGTCGTGCTTGGAACAATGCTGACACGGTTCCTTCCATTCATGATTTTCCCGTCTGGCAAACCGACACCGAAATATGTACAGTATCTTGGTAAAGTGCTGCCATCAGCGGTAATCGGGCTTTTGGTCATTTATTGTTTAAAAGATGTGAGTCTGCTTTCTGGAAGTCATGGCATTCCTGAATTGGTTGGGGCAGCTGCAGTTGTACTGCTTCACTTGTGGAAAAAAAAATATGCTTCTTTCCATAGCGGGGGGAACCGTTGTTTATATGGTTTTGGTGCAATTGGTTTTTAACCGATATCGGAAACGATCAAAATGATCATGCTTTTATTGAACTTGATAAAAATATATAAAACTGACACAAACTTATTTTGGAATCAACACTGTGCCAGTGCAAATAGCATCTGTAATGTTTCCTGGCTATTCAAGAAGTGTCTACTTTAATCGGAGGATATATAATGTCAAAAAAGTGTCTGCTTCCTATATCATCATTATAGGATTAATGCTATTTGCATTGTTTTTGGAGCAGGAAATCTCATTTTTCCGCCTATGCTTGGTCAAATGGCTGGAAAAATGTATGGATCGCTAATGCAGGTTTTTAGTGACCGGAGTTGGATTGCCATTACTGGCTATAACAGCATTTGTTTTTTCAGGTAAACAAAACTTACAGTCGTTAGCCAGCCGTGTTCACCCGGTGTTTGGCATTGTATTTACGACGATTCTCTATTTGGCAATCGGGCCTTTTTTCGCTATCCCGAGATCAGGAAACGTATCGTTTGAAATTGGGGTAAAACCTTTTTATCAAATGATGCAGGCCCTGTCTCATTGATCATATTTACAATATTATTTTTCGGATTGGCATGCGTGTTATCACTTAATCCTTCAAAATCATTGATATAGTTGGAAAATTTTGACGCCAATTGCTGACATTTATCGGATTGCTTGTGGTGGTAGCTCTTATTCGCCCAATTGGAACCATTCAAGCACCATCAAAAGGGTACACATCACAAGCGTTTTTTAAAGGATTTCAGGAAGGATACCTCACTCTGGATGCCCTTGTAGCATTTGTTTTTGGAATTATCATCGTAGAATGCATTGAAAGAACAAGGAGCTTACCAAAAAACAGCTGATGGGTGTTTGTGCAAAAGCAGCCGCGATTGCAGCTGTACTCTTAGCAGTTATGTATACAGCCCTTTCCTATATGGGGGCTTCCAGCGTTGAAGAACTGGGGATTTTAGAAAATGGAGCAGAGGTTTTGGCTAAGGTTTCATCCTATTATTTTGGATCTTATGGTTCAATCTTATTGGGCTTAATGATTACAGTGGCGTGTCTGACGACAAGTGTCGGACTGATCACAGCGTGTTCTTCATTTTTCATGAATTATTTCCGAACATTTCTTATAAAAAATTGCTGTCGTTTATCAGTGTTTAGTACAATTTGTCGCAAATATAGGATTAACCCAGCTCATTAAGGTGTCAATGCCTGTCTTACTGACGATGTATCCTATCGCGATTTCCTTAATATTTTTAACGTTTTTTGCATTCTGTATTTAAAGGAAGACAGAAGTGTATCAAGGCAGTTTATTATTCGCATTCATCATCAGCTTATTTGACGGTTTGAAGGAGGCGGGAATAAAAATTGAAGTTGTGAATCATTTTTCTCAGATTCTTCCTATGTATAACATAGGGCTGGGGTGGCTCATTCCAGCTATTACAGGGGGAATATGCGGCTATATACTGAGTATATTCCGAACAAAAACAAGTTGATCAATCAACAGCAATATCACTCAGATCTGCAGGATCTCCTCCATCAGTGGATACTTCAACTGTTACAATTGGATGTTCTGCCATGTCCAACCGAAAATATCAATCTTCCGTTGTCACCCGAAATCTGTAGGTGAATATTTAATAGTTGTGAGCGATTGACTCTTTGGAAATAGTGTGCCTTCTTCAAGACGCAACCAAGTGTCTGGGCAATGACCTTCGTTCAAAATTCTTTGAATGAGGAAAATCTACATCTAATATCGACTAGGTTTCACAATTCAGAGTGCAAAATCACGAAAGAAAAAGCAAACTACTACATACCGAAGTTTGCTTTTTTGCTCTATGACTAAACATTGAGATGCGCCTATATTTTTTATATCAGACAACTGATCAGGGGTATTTTGAGGCGAAGCATGCCTTCCATCCATTTATTTACGATTAATCTGGCCTCTTTATCTGAAAATGATCCCTCATATGCGTTTAAAAAGCAGATAAAGCAGGGTAATTAAAAGTGTCTTTCCGCCTTATAAACATGGTTGATACGAAAGAATATTTGTCAGAATAGTGTGGCTGGATGCGGCCTTCTTTTTCTCGAAGCAATGATTGAACAAGGCAACGGTGAAATCCCCAAGCCGGCGCTTACACAGCCAATGATCGCTTCAAGTATGCCAAATTCCATTTAATTTTATAGGTAATAAACCTTCTTCTTGCAGGATATGATTGAGCTTTGCTCTGTAGAGCATCCTTTACGGAATACAAGCATTGTTTGTGTTTGAACATCCTGAATGGAAGAAATCACAGGGTGTGAAGCACTTGTAACAGAACCATCTCTTCATCCAATACCTTTTTCTTGAACTAAATCAGGGTGTTCAATAGGCCCTGAAATAAAAGCGCCGTTTAACTCATAATGTAAAACTGCCTTGTATTTGTTGTTCCGTAGGACCGGTTACTAAGTTCAAATCAACATTTGGATAGAGGTTATTATAATGTGCAAGGGAGTTGAGGAAGCCAAACTGCAGCTACTTTGTTTCCATTGATCCTATACGCAGTGGCCCAGAAGAGCGCAGATGATTCCTTCATGGGACTCTAGCTTCTTCAATCGTATGTAGAATTTTCTCTGAGTAAGAAACAAGAATTTGCCCTGGGGAGTAAGTGTGATTCCTCGACTATGGCGATAGAATAATTTTGTCTGTAAATCGTTTTTCTAGTTGTTGTATCTTATTCGTTACATTCGATTGTGCATAATTTGAAGTCTGAGCCACAGCCTTGGAAATACTGCCTTCACGAGCAGTAGTGAGAAAACCTGTAACAACTGAATATTCATGTAGTCCTCCATAATTGATATCTGATTTTTGAGATGTCTTCCATCTTAATTTTGAATTATATATGATATGAGCTTCATAAACTAAAGCTTAGAAGAATAAATGATTTCTAGAGTAAGTGATAAAGGCTATTTCAAAAAATGGATTTAATTTACTCAGTTGATTCTGTATATTGCCTATGAAATACACATCATAACATAAGCTTGACTAACAACAGAATGAAGGGGTTATTGGAAATTATTTTATTCTAAAGTAAGAATAAAAATGAGCACGCTGCAACTGTTTGGAAATAGCTGACACATAACGAATAATTAAAAAGACTGTTGATTTGTAGAAGGAGGGATTTTATGCCATTACTTCGTTTGACTTAATAAGAGGGCGAGATCAATCAAGTTTGAAAAACTTTTTAGATAATCGCTCACAATGTGTAATAGTAGAGGCTTTTGATGTGCCTCAACAAGACCGTTATCAAATTGTTCATGAACATCAGAAAATCATATGATTATTGAGGATACTGGGTTAGGATTTAACCGAACTAAAAATCTTGTTGTTCTTTCAGTTACAAGTAAATCCGACCGGAAGAAGAAACAAAATTTTACAGGCTGTTAGCTGAAAGACTGGAATCTGAGTGTGGTATCGCATCAACTGATTTAATTGTATCTATTTGAAAATGATAATGCTGACTGGAGTTTTGGACTTGAGGAGGCCCAATTTTTAATAGGTAAATTGTAGTTGAATACTACCCTCAAATGGCTTGATTGAAGAAAAGGATAGAAACTAGGGTAGCGGAGCAAACCATGTGTTTGCTCCGCTTTCATATATTTATAAAAGAATAATTAAGGAGGTATTGTGGATTTCTATAAAAATATTTTTGACATTTCAGTAAAACAGATATATTTATATAACGTTTATATATAGATAGCAATACGTAATA
>JAENHJ010000147.1:0-13668 GCA_025330945.1 Mucuna pruriens
CTTCGATTAATGTTTTATATAATAAATAATTTACAAAAGATCATTACAAAATAACTAACTTTTTTTTACATTTCTAAAAATTAAAAGTTTTAAATATATGTTTTCAATATTTTTATTTACTTTTATAATCATTAAAATAACGTTAGGTCAATTAAATTAGTTTTACATAATACTTTTTTTAAAATATATTTCTTCTTTAGATGAGATATAATTATTTTTTAAATAGTCTCTTAATTAAATAAATTATATAAATAATTCTAAAATATTAGAAATTAGTCATATTAAATAGTTTCTCAGTTAAAATATCGATTAAATTAATTTGTAGATAATATATAAACAAGGTTAAATCGATGAATATTTAATTAGAAATTTGTGACAACCTAAATTGTGACGTTAAACTGGGTAGGTCGACACCAAGTCGGCCACAAAGGAATTGCCACCGGCGTTTTGGTTTAGGAAACTCCAGGAAACCTAGTGGAAAGGCTGGTCTAGAATCAGAAATGTGGGTTCGGGAGTTGGTTACACGCTAAGGGCATAGGGGCCCCCAACATGCCTATCACTTGATAATTACCCTTAGCTAGCTATATGGGAAGAAGGACGGTGCTTGTGTTTGGGTTGTGTTTTTGGCCTAAATCTTGGGAAGGAGGAGGTTCAAGTAAGGTGTTATAGGGTTTTGGGATTTAAGATTTGACTTGATAGGAGTATGCCTCCTGTGCCTTGATGAGTCACAATTCATGCATCTTTTAGACACCTAAGAAGAGTGTTTGCAAGACTATTTTGTGCTTAAGAATTGAGTGTTAGCTAAGATTCATTTTATGGACTTAAAAGTGTAGAAAATACAAATTTGTGTTAACTCGGAAGTCTTAGCTAACAAAGAGTATTAGCCCTTCTTCTGCAGGATAGGCCAAGTCAACAGAAGAGCCTCAGCCGAGATGAAGTCGTCCCGGCCAAGACCGACTCCATCTCGGCCAAACCAGATTCGTCTCGGCAACTCACACCTGGCAGTCCAACAGCCCAAGAAAGAGCATTCCAACTGTGTTTCCACGTCAACTATCCACCTCATCACCAGCTCAGCTGCCATGTCACTCTTGGCAAATTTGCCACATCACTTTCGAAGATCTTCACAGGGTAGTATAGGAAATCCACATTGTAATTCTGTTAGGATATTTTGTAGCGTCACCTAGCGCACAACTCGTGTATATATAGGAGGAGTTGCACACTTTTCAAACGTCTTTGAATTCACTCTTAACACACGTCATTTACTCCACTTTCCTCGCTCTCATTCTTCCATTAATGGTGGCACACGGTGCTGCATTGGTGTTTCACTCGATTGAGGAAGTGCAGGTCTAAGACTGGGAAGCCAGAGTCTGCTAGAAGGGACCGATCAGACTACTGACGCACTCTGGTGGAACTGATCCTCAGCGCTCAGGCTAACGGAGGTGAACCACCACCATCAGCCGTGGCGATCGTCGTGGCAGATGGATCCACCTGAATTTAGAACCACTGTATTTGTATTATGTTTCTGTTGATCAATTTCATTCTGCAATTCTTATCTCTGTTCTCTTCCTCTATTTTAATTCAAGATTTAATCCGCGATTGCAATTAAATTGTGAACAACGTTAAGCTAAGCCGATTGGAACTGGTTTAACTAATTCAGTAGGTAATCATTTAGCGATTGTTAATTGAGAACCTAAAATCAGCTCTGAACTTAATCCCTGTCAACTGATGAGGTAGCGATTGCATAAATCCTCGGTATGGCAATGGACGAATGTTTGACAATCGTCATAAGACTACCAAAGGCTGATATGGACTGTGAACTGAAGATTGGAACCTGGACTGGATTTGACTAATGTAACTGAGTATGAACATAGTTATATAATAATAATAGATAATTAGTAACAGTAGTATATGTTCACTGCATTCGTAGTTTACCTTAAGCTTTACTTGCACTCCAACCCCCCTTATTTACTACTTTTTAAGTCTGAGCCAGAGATAGTCCGTCTCTGTAGCGTCTGTCTGCACTCAGTTGAGACCAAGCCGGATAGTCTCTGCCGACATCATCTCGGCTCAATCTCCGGTGAGGGCGACTCGGCTAGTACCGAGAAGAGTCAGCACTTCACGTCTCAGATTCTACATCATTTGGTTTGACACTAAATCACAACTGAGCACACTGTGTCCTTGAGAAGAATGACCTAGGGTTAGCTATACTATAGTTAGTTGTAGTTATTTGATAGGTGCGTTGAAATGACTAAAACGACCATCATCATGCCTACGTACCTCGGCTTTAGAGGAGTCAAAGTCAACGTAGTTCTGGTTGGGGATGTTGCTAGAAAGGGTGAGGCCGGTCAATACCAGCTTGGCTATGGGAGAGGTTTGAGAGATTTGAAAGGCTTGGGAGAGGTTTGAGAGATTTGGCTTTCAATTTTCTAGAGTTTTTGTCCCCTCCCCCTCAACTCTTCATTTTGAGGCTTTTTATAGGCTTGGGATTGGGCCGGTGGTTGCCCCCATATCCCTTGATTCTCTCCTGAGTCTATTGTAACTACCTTCCAAGATATTATTTTATATGAGTCAAGGTGGATCCCGGAAAGACTCAGTCTCAGGAAGACTCAATCTCGGGAAGACTCAGTCTTGGACGGTTTTGGGGTGCAACAGTTGCCCCTTCTTGATTTGTGCTTATCCAAAGAAGGTAGTGATCCTTTTGGATAAGCATAAATAAAGAACCGGGACAGGTCGGATGGGGTTGTACCTGATCAATTGATGCCCAAGTTTATAAGGGCGAGGCAAAAAGAAAGGCAAGTCGGGTGCGCACCGGCCTACAAAAGAGGATAGAGTAAAGTGACAAGCCGGGTGTGCAGTAGCTTGCAAGAGCTAGAATGAGACACTGGATTTTTCGCTGACATCCAGATTGGAAATATGGCACTGGACTTTTCCTTGGCATCCAGGCTAGAATGAGACAGACACTGGATTTTCCATTGGCATCTAGGTTTGAGATGTGGCACTGGACTTTCTCTTGGCATCCAGGCTAGAATGAGACAGACACTAGATTTTCCATTGGCATCCAGGTTTGAGATGTGCACTGGACTTTCTCTTGGCGTCCAGGCAAGAATGAGACAGACACTAGATTCTCTATTGGCATCCAGGTCCGAGATGTGGCATTGGACTTTCTCTTGGCGTCTAGGCTCGAATGAGATAGATACTGGATTTTCCATTGGCATCCAGGTCTGAGATGTGGCACTGGACTTTCTCTTGGTGTCCAGGCTCGTCAAGGTAGACACTAGATTTTCTCTTGGCATCCAGGTCTGAAATGTGGTACTGGACTTTCTCTTGGCGTCCAGGCTAGAAAGGGTAGACACTGGATTTTCTCTTGACATCCAGGTCTGAAATGTGGCACTAGACTTTCTCTTGGCATCCATGCTAGAAAAGGTAGACACTGGATTTTCTCTAGGCATCCAGGTCTGAAATGTGGGACTGGACTTTCTCTTGGCGTCCAGGCTAGAAAAGGTATATGTGACAAGCGGAGTGCACACTGGCTGGCACCCAAGCTTGCAAAGTTTATGTGACAAGCGGACTGCACACTGGCTGGTACTCAGGCTTGCAAAGTTTTATGCGGCAAGCGGAGTACACACTGGCTGGTACTCAGGCTTGCAAAGTTTTTTTTTTGGTGACAAGGAGGGTGCACACTGGCTGGCACCTAGGCTTGCAAGGTTTTATGCGGAAAGCGGAGTACACATTGGTTGGTACTCAAGCTTGCAAAGTTCTTTTGGTGACAAGCAGGGTGCAGACTGGCTGGCACCCAAGCTTACAAGGTTTTATGCGACAAGCGGAGTACACATTGGCTGGTACTCAAGCTCACCAAGTTTTTTGCGGCGAGCGGAGTACACACTGGCTGGTACTCAGGCTTACAAAGCTTTTGGCGGTGAGCAGAGTACACACTGGCTGGTACTCAGGCTTGCAAAGCTTTTGGCGGTGAGCGAAGTACACACTGGCTGGTACTCAAGCTCACCAGGTTTTTCGCGGCAAGCGGAGTACACATTGGTTGGTACTCAAGCTTGCAAGATATTTTTGTGGCAAGCGGAGTACACACTGGCTGGTACCCAGGCTTGCTAAGCTTTTGGCGGTGAGCAGGGTACACACTGGCTAGTACCCAGGCTCACCATGTTTTTCGCGACAAGCGGAGTACACACTAGCTGGTACTCAGGCTCACCAAGTTTTTGGTGGCAAGTGGAGTACACACCGGCTGGTACTCAGGCTCACCAAGTTTTTAGTGAGTTTGGAAGCACAGGGGCAAGGGCTTCCTAAACCATTGTGGAGATGACGAAATTAGGGGAGCTTGCCGTGTGTGTTTCCTGAAGTCGGAACAAGGACATAACGACTTCTCTTTGGTTGAGACAGAGACGGTCTACGCGAAGACGATTGAGATAGAGGCGGTCCGTGAAGGGGTGCTGAGACAGAGACGACCTACACGGGACGGTCAAGATAGAGGCGGTCCATGGAGGGATTGCTGAGACAGAGACGACTTACACGGGACGGTCGAGATAGAGGTAGTCCATGGAGGGATTGTTGAGACCGCTGAGATGGAGGCGGCCTATAGAGGCAGCCCTTACCTGGGTGTGTGCCTAGGCCCGATTGAGAGAATGGGTCGTGATTATCTGGGCCTGTCTTTGTTTTTTGTTTGTTTTTTTTTTGTGTGTGGGTGATGAGTCATAAACAGCACATCTCAAAGGGACCTAATAAGAGTGCCATTGAGAAACTCATGAGCTTAAGAGGATAACTGTTAGCTAAGATCCAAATTAATGGCCAAAACCCGAAGTAAAACATAATCTGTGCCTAATCAAGATTCTTAGTTAACTATCTCTTCATTGCAGGTTCAGCCAACCAGCCAACAGGCCGAGAGACTCTCGGCCAGGCCAAGACTCGGCCGTGCAGGAACCAAGTCAGGAAGATCCAGGCGGAACTCCACGTCAGCAATGTTAGCCACCATGGATCCAGCTCAGTTCCACGTCACTACTGGTGCAACTAATAACGAAAGTCACAGCAAGGGTAGAGTAGGAAATGCACATGTAATTCTGTTAGTATCGTTAGCTGTGCTCAAATCTTGTATAAATAGATGGAACTCTGATAGAATAGGGGCTTTTGGCATTCAAAAACATTCCCGCGCCCACACTCTCTAATTCTTCTCTCAATTTCTCTCTTCCATTCATGGTGGTAAACGGTGCTTCAATGGCGTTTCTCTCGATTGAGGAAATGCAAGCTAGGAATTGAGAAGCCGAAGATTATCAGAGGAGACTGGTTGGAGTTCCAACGCACTCTGGTGGATCAGAACCTCAGCCCCTAGCTAGCAGAGGCGAGCCATCACCGTCGTCCATGGCGATCGTTGCGGAAGACGGAGCCACCGAATCCAAGCCCTGTGTTTGTATTCTGTTTTCAATATTATGAGTATTTTCTGAATCCTGAACTCCATTGCGTTCCTGATGTTCAAATTCAATTGTTGTGTTGCGATTGCACCTGGTAATAGAACAATGCTAAACTAAGCCGATTGGAACTGGTTTAACTATTTCAGTAGATAATCACTTAATGATAATTAATTGAGACTCTAAAATCAGCTTGAACTTAATCTCTACCAACAGATGAGGTAACGATTGTGTAAATCCTCGGTATGGCATGAGATGGATCTGTGGCGATTGCCATAAGACTAATGGAGGCTGATATGGACTGTAACTGGAGTGATTGAACCAGAAAACCTCGGATATTGGAATTGAACATGAACACAGTAGTAATATTAGTCTTAGAAGTAGTATTCAGCATTAGTTAATTTCAATTCTGTTTATAGTTAATCTACATCCTGAATCCTCCCCCTCATTTACTGCTTTTCGAGTCTGAGACAGAGGCAGTCCTCTGTAGCGTCTGTCTGCACTCAGCTGAGACCGAGCCGAATCGTCTCTGCCGAGATCAATTCGGCCTAGTCTCTGCCGAGTGCAACTCGGCCAGTGCTGAGGTGAGTCAGTATCCTACACTCAGATTTCGGTTTTCGTTTACCGCCTATTGAAATATTCATTGAACGCACTGTGTCCTTGAGAAGAATGACCTAGGGTTAGCTATGCTATAGTTAGCTTTAGTTATCTGATAAAGCGTTGAAAACGACACCACAAAAAGGCTTTATCAAATTGGCGCCGTTGCCGGGGACACAAGTTTCTTTGTGTGTTTCAGTGTGCCAAGCAAACCGAATCGAATCCGAGTGTAAGAAGTTTTATTTCAAGATTTGTTAAGTATGAATTTGTTGATAATTTTGTATGTGAATTCACTAAATAATCAAAAACAAGTACATGCATATAGATATGGAATAAATTCTTAATTCTGCATTGCATACATAAAATTTACTGACTCTGCATTACATTCAGCATTACATACTGACTACATCCTGATTGTTGTTACTTTAAAAATTTGCATGATGCATGACTAGGAGTAGCACTGACCCACTGTATACTTTTGACCCAGAAATAGAACTAACTTTACGTAGATTACGTAAAATTAGAAATACCACAGTAAATATTAGTAATAGTGTAAACTCTGCTGATAAATCCGATCATTCTTGTACTAACATTTTCATTAATAGTGCTAACAACTTTACAGAGTCAGGGCAGATGGAAAATCTTAACAGGACATTGAAGGAGCTAGCCACTCCAGATGTGGTGTACCAACCATGGTGTATCCAGTATCCACAACTGGAGCCGGCTCAGACATATGAATTGAAGTCTGGATTGATACATTTGTTGCCTAAATTTCATGGTCTTGCAGGAGAAGACCCCCACAAGCACCTTAAAGAATTCCACGTGGTTTGTTCCACGATGAGGCCGCAAGGAATCCCGTAAGACTACATCAAGATGAAGGCATTTCCATTCTCTCCGGATGGAGCTGCAAAGGATTGGCTATATCTGCAGCCAGCTCTCTTCAACACTGGGGAGATATGAAGCGGACCTTCCTGGAAAAAAATTTTCCCAAAACCTCTGGAGGACTGCGACCATAAGGAAGGAAATCTGTGGGATAAGGCAGCACACAGGAGAAACTCTGCATGAATACTGGGAGCGCTTCAACAAGCTCTGTGCCACCTGTCCTCACCACCAGATCAGCGAGCAACTGCTGATCCAATACTTCTACGAGGGATTATCCATGATGGATAGGAGTATGATTGATGCCGCCAGTGGAGGAGCATTAATGGACAAAACACCAGTAGCAGCAAGGCATCTGATCTCGAACATGGCAAGCAACACTCAACAATTTGGGATCAGAGTGCCGAATCCGTCTCAGCCAGTGAACGAAATCGGTGCAGCCTCCAACCAAAGGCTGGAGAACCAGCTGACCGAACTGACATCTCTGGTGAGACAACTGGCTGTTAGTCAACATCATCCAGCCATGGCAGCAAAGGTCTGTGGCATATGTACCTCAACGGAGCATCCAACTGATATGTGCCCCACTCTGCAAGAAACCGAGTCTAGACAAACCGAAAGTGTTGGAGCTGTAGGAGGATTTCAATATGGGAAGCAACCCTATCAGAACCGGCAATTCGATAACCAACCATATGGGAAACAACCATTCCGGCCTAATCCACAGCCAGGACCATATCCGGCTCAAAGAGCCGGATTCATGCCGAATGCGCCCTATGGGATAACTAGTTATCAGCAGCCGAGTTCACAATACTCAACATCATCCTTCCCACCTCAGCAACAGAGAACTCCTACTCAAGATAACTCTCCATCACTAGAAGATTTAATGAAGCAGCTGGCAGCGAGCAACATAGAATTTCAGCAATCAGTAAGTTCCAGCAATTTACAATTTCAGCAAAATATGACCGCCACCATCCAGGACCTCAAGATGCAAATGGGACAGCTGGCAAACACGGTGAGTGAACTACAGTCAGCCGGCTCGAGTAACCTTCCCTCCCAATCCATTCTGAATCCGAGAGGGAATGCCAACGCAGTAATACTTAAGCTGCAAAGAATTACCTCGGCCTGCATTTAACCAGCATCGTACAAAGAACAAGATGAAGCCGACTCTGGAAGCGACAGCCGACTCACCGCCCCACTCTCAGACAAAGGTCCCATTGCTATTTCCATCCCTGACCGTCTAAGAAAGAAGCCAGATTCTGATGACGAGCTGCTGAAGATGTTCCTGAAGGTGGAAATCAACATTCCACTTCTCGATGCTATTAAGCAAATCCCAAAATACGCAGTTCCTCAAGGAATTATGCGTTCACAAAAGAAGGAAGATGAAGGGGAATCGAGAACTCGAGGTGTGGTCTCAAGCTTAACCAGGAACCACCCCACTGCAGGAATTTCACAGGTCTTACCAGAGAAATGCCGAGACCCTGGCATCTTCTCGGTCCCATGCACCATCGGTGATTCCACATTCGCTGATGCTATGTTGGACCTAGGAGCGTCAATCAACGTCATGCCGGCATCAACTTACAGGTCCCTCAATCTGGGAGATCTAGAACCCACAGGGATGACCATACAACTTGCTAATAGAAGCATCGTGCAGCCCCTAGGAGTTCTCGAAGATGTCCTCGTCCAAGTGGATGAATTAATTTTTCCAGCTGATTTTTATGTGCTCGACATGGAGGACGAGTCATCAGAGAAAGGATCAACATTGATACTAGGGAGACCATTTTTAATGACAGCAAGGACGAAGATTGACGTACATGCCGGAACGCTTTCTATGGAATTCGGTGACACAATGGTGCAGTTCAATATCTTTGAAGCCATGAAGCACCCCACCGAAGACCACTCACTCTTTGGTATAGATATCATGGAAGAATTAGTGGAAGAATATTTCCAACTGTACAACTGCAGTGAGGGAATGGAAGATCTTGCTGGAACTTATGCCACCAGTAGCTGCTCGAAGGCTGACTATAGAGAAGCACTGGAGACTCCAGCCTTTTAGGAAGATCACAGCGATATCAGCAACTTGATGTTTGAAGAAGAATTGACCAAGTTAATAAACCAAGTTTGCTATTCCAAGCCCTCGGAGAGCAAGAACAATGCAGAGGTAAAAGTTGCCGAGACTAGAAAGCTCATACCTGCACAACTGGCAACTATATTCACAGCCGAAGTGAAGTCGGCCGAAGAAGGCCGAGTCAACGCCAGGTCAAAAGTCAACTCGGCCAACAAGTCAAACATAAAGGCCGACACCGAAACCATTTCAGCCAGTAAAGACCAGACTCAATCTGAGCTCATAGCTTCACCCGGACCCAGGACCGAAACCATAAAGAGAGCCGAGGCCGACTCTACCCAACTGGAAGCCGAAACAAGCCCTCCAAGTCGGCCAAAGCACGACAAGGCCGAGTTCATAACGGCAATCATGATGCCGAATCGAGAACAAGCCGGCCAGTCGGATCCGAGAATCTTAACTCAAGAATCTCCACTATGGAGCTGAAACCATTGCCCAGCCATTTAAAATACGCCTTTCTGGACAGTGAACAGCAACTCCCGGTCATCATTGCAAGCAACCTCCTCCCAGAGCAGGAAGACAAGCTGCTAGGAGTCCTTAGGCAACACAAACAGGCAATTGGGTGGAAACTTTCTGACCTTCCAGGTATCAATCCCTCCATATGCATGCACAGAATATTAATGGAGGAAGATATTAAGCCCATAAGGCAACAGCAACGAAGACTGAATCCTACCATTCTAGATGTAGTCAAGAAAGAAGTCACAAAGCTACTTGCTGCAGGCATCATTTACCCTATCTCAGACAGCCAATGGGTAAGTCCTGTGCAAGTAGTGCCAAAGAAATCTGGGATGACCGTCACGAAAAACCAACAAGACGAGTTGGTACCTATGAGGATTCAGAACAGCTGGCGGGTGTGCATAGACTATAGAAAACTAAATCAGGCAACCCGCAAGGATCACTTTCCTTTGCCTTTTATTGACCAGATGCTAGAAAAGATAGTAGGAAAATCCCACTACTGCTTTCTGGATGGATTATCAGGATACATGCAAATACACATAGCACCTGAAGATCAGCACAAAACTACCTTCACATGCCCCTTTGGCACATTCGCATACACTAGAATGTCATTCGGCCTGTGCAATGCTCCGAGTACATTCCAACGCTGCATGATGAGCATATTCTCGGACTTGTTACAGGAATGCATGGAAGTGTTTATGGATGACTTCACGGTATATGCCGATTCATTTGAAGCATGTCTGAACAACCTATCCAAGGTGCTGAAGAGATGCACTGAAACGAATCTGGTTTTAAATTTTGAAAAGTGTCATTTCATGGTGACCGAGGGAATAGTGCTGGGACACCTAGTCTCCAACAGAGGCATCGAAGTGGACAAGGCGAAAATAGACATAATCTCTTCACTTCCAAACCCCACCTCTGTGCGGGAAGTTCGCTCATTTCTAGGACATGCAGGATTCTACAGAAGATTCATCAAGGACTTCAAACAAATTGGCTCTGCCTCTGTCCAAACTCCTACGTATGACGTGCACTTCAACTTTGACCAGCCCCTGCATTATAGCATTTCAGAGCTGAAGAAAAACTTACGTCCGCGCCCATCCTGCAAGCACCAAGCTGGGACCTGCCATTTGAACTCATGCGTGCGACGATCTAATCTGGCTCTGGGAGCTGTTCTGCCAGAGAGCACGAGTCGGCCAACCAGTGCATGTTATCGCATATGGCCCAGAACCATGGACTCGGCCCAAAAAAACTACACAACAACTGAGAAGGAACTCCTGGAAATTGTGTTTGCCTTGGATATGTTTCTGTTCTACTATTCGGTTCCAAAATAGTTGTATTCTCCGATCACGCTTTGAAGTACCTGTTGAAGAAGCCGGATGCAAAGCCGAGACTGATCCGGTGGATGCTTCTTCTCCAAGAATTTGACTTGGAAATCAGAGACAAGAAAGGTGCCGAGAATGCTGTAGCAGACCACCTAAGCAGGATTGAAGGAGAGAGCGGACAACTACCCATCCGAGACGAGTTCCCTGATGAGCAACTCCTGCACATCAGGTCGGCCCCACCATGGTTTGCAGATATTTGTAACTTCGTGGCTACATCTCAATTTCCACCTATGGCATCTCGAACCTATAAGGAAAAGATCCGAAGTGATGCTAAGTACTACGTATGGGATGACCCCTATCTATGGAGATTATGCAATGACAAGATCATCCGCAGGTGCATTCCCGACACCGAGATCAAGTCGGTCCTTCACTTCTGTCATTCGGCCCCTGGAGGAGGCCACTACGGCTCATCTCGGACTGCCAGGAAAGTGCTTGACTGTGGCCTTTATTGGCCTTCCATTTTCCGAGACGCTCATAAATTCGTCTCCACCTGCGACAGATGCCAAAAAGCAGGGATGGCCCTGAGTCAAAGGCATGAAATGCCCCAGCAGCCCATCCTATTCTGTGAAGTCTTTGACGTCTGGGGCATAGATTTTATGAGACCATTCCCAATCTCCAATGGCTATTCATACATCCTGCTTGCCGTTGATTATGTGTCAAGATGGGTAGAAGCCATCCCCACCAGAACCAATGATGCCAAGGTAGTAGTGGACTTTCTATGTGTGTGGGCTCCAACATTTGAAATTCTAGAGGCAGTTGAAGGGTTGCGCGTGACTGAACGTGCCTCGTTACCTCTTCAGACAGGGCTCTTCATTTTCTGGAATGCATTGATGAGGGTGGTGCAATGATTGCGCCATTTTGGAAAAACACGAACCTCAGTCACGGGGTTCCAAGGCGGGCGTTTATTTTGGGAAGCACGCATTTTATCTAGTTTTACTCATTTTTTTCCTTTTGCTTCATTCCCATTTCCACTATTTGTCTCAGTTGCTGCTACGCTCTGCGTTTTTTTTCTTTTCAACCTTTCGCGGTCTTCCCCAGTCTTTGCTTTTCCTCAATCCTTCCTTGCATCCCCAGCCTTCGTCTTCCTTACTACCATGTCAGGTACTTATAGTTCTGAGACTTACTCTTCTTCTTCGTCGGGTGAGGACCTTGAGGCCATGCCCGTGGCTATGGTTGAAGGGGGTCTTCACTGGCCCCTGCACCTTTGGTACCCGAGGTGGGTCTGCCGACGTGGGTCCACAAGGATGTGCTGGAAAATCAGTCTAAAATGACGCGTTCTGAGGTGAGGTCCCTTGCAGAGGATGGGAAATGGGTTTGCGGCTCCTACGCTGGTCTGTTGAAGGTGGTGTGCTATGGCAAGAGGGAACAAGTGTGCCATGCCGCCAAGGAGGGGGAGGAGCCGTTCATTTATATGTATGAAACGACGTTATTGGATTTGGGGGTGACCCTCCCCTTTGACTTCTTCGAGGCGGATGTCCTGAGGGGGTTGGGGATAGCCCCATCTCGACTTCACCCGAGTGGTTGGGCAACGATTTAGGCTTTCAAGGTGGTTTGCCTGGCCCTTGGGATTTTGCCCACTACCGTCGTCTTCCTCAGCCATTATACCACTCGAGTCGGCCAGTCAGTTGGCTAGGTCTTGCTAACGCCTCTGCCTAACACAGGGCTCTCACCTCCTACACGACTTCCTACAAGTTCAAGAGTCGGTTTGTGAAGGTTTAGGCATCTGAGGCGAGTCACTTCTGCGTTGACCCTCGGCCTTTGTCACTATACTAGCAGGAACCCCCCTAAGTTCAAGGTGCTGGTGAGGGGCCAATTCTTTTTGGAGGCTAAGTTTGATTTGCAAATACTGGATAGCCTGCCGAGAGAAATGAACTACAGGGACATAGTGTCCTGGATCTCCACAAGCAACGCTACCTTTCGCCTGAAGAGTGAGTGTTTTTGAATGGTTACTTTCTACAGACTCAGCCTTGCGCCGAAAGTGATAACATGTGGTGTTTTTGGCTTATAGGTATGTTAAAGAAGCAAGGAGTGGACATGGCCAAGTTGATTAAGAAGGCTTGCCTAACCAATGATGCTAGGAGCTCTGGTCGAAAGGCTCTTGAGACCAACACTGTTGCAACTACTGCTGTAAAGAAGTCGGTCGCAAGCCTGGCCGAGAAGGACTCGGTCCTAGTGGTTGAGAAGCTAACGACCCTAGTTGTATCCAACAAGGAGTCGGGCAAACGGAAGGCCAACTCTACAACTGCAAAGGAGACGGCCACTAAGAAGGGGAAAGCCACTGCTCCTCCTCCTCCACCTTTTCCTACTCAACCCAAAGGCAAAGTGGTGGTGACTTCAGGGCCAAATTTTCCCTATGGCGGCTTGTCCTACTACGTAGCCCCTCCTACTGCCAATTCCTTATGGGGCCCTGGATTTGATGCCTGGGGTCTTTTTCCTACCAACCGCATATCTCAGCATGATTGGGGCTGCAAAGTGTCTGCTGGAGCCGACAACTCGTTTGATATAATGACTGCCTACATGGCACGTTCTATGGCTTCCTTGGAAATTTGGCGAGGGTTGTGAGGAAGGCTGAGAGATCAGGCCAAGGAGGCCATCAATAAGAAGGAACTAGAGAAGGCTTTGAAGGCCAAGGCCAACTCTTTAGCTGAGGTCTAGAAAATGAAGGAAGCTAGTTAGAAGGCCACTGTTGAGATAGAAGATTTGAAGGCCAAACTTGCTGCTTCTCAGTCGAATCATCCTTGTCAAGACAAAGGTATCTTCGGCGGAAGTTGAGATGGCCCTCGCTTGAGAACAAAGGCGTATTTGCTGTGAAGTTGAGGTGGCATCG
>JAENHJ010000148.1:5000-7500 GCA_025330945.1 Mucuna pruriens
CAGCCCACGGTGCCAAAAGCGTGATCAGAAAACTTAGCCAGATTTTTTTTAGCCGCGGTGCCAAAAGCGTGGTCAGATTTTCAGCCACGGTGCCAAAAGCGTGATCAGAAAACTTAGCCAGATTTTGAGCCACGGTGCCAAAAGCGTGGTCAGATTTTTCAGCCACGGTGCCAAAAGCGTGATCAGAAAACTTAGCCAGATTTTGAGCCACGGTGCCAAAAGCGTGGTCAGATTTTCAGCCACGGTGCCAAAAGCGTGATCAGAAAACTTAGCGGATTTTGAGCCACGGTGCCAAAAGCGTGGTCAGATTTTCAGCCACGGTGCCAAAAGCGTGATCAGAAAACTTAGCCAGATTTTGAGCCACGGTGCCAAAAGCGTGGTCAGATTTTCAGCCACGGTGCCAAAAAGCGTGATCAGAAAACTTAGCCAGATTTTTTAGCCGCGGTGCCAAAGCGTGGTCAGATTTTGAGCCACGGTGCCAAAAAGCGTGATCAGAAAACTTAGCCAGATTTTGAGCCTCGGTGCCAAAAGCGTGGTCAGAATTTCAGCCACGGTGCCAAAAAGCGTGATCAGAAAACTTAGCCAGATTTTTAGCAGCGGTGCCAAAAGCGTGGTCAGAATTTGAGCCACGATGCCAAAAGCGTGATCAGAAAACTTAGCCAGATTTTGAGCCACGGTGCCAAAGCGTGGTCAGAATTTCAGCCCACGGTGCCAAAAAGCGTGATCAGAAAACTTAGCCAGATTTTGAGCAGCGGTGCCAAAAGCGTGGTCAGAATTTCAGCCACGGTGCCAAAAAGCGTGATCAGAAAACTTAGCCAGATTTTGAGCCACGGTGCCAAAAGCGTGGTCAGAATTTCGAGCCACGGTGCCAAAAGCGTGATCAGAAAACTTAGCCAGATTTTGAGCCGCGGTGCCAAAAGCGTGGTCAAATTTCAGCCACGGTGCCAAAAAGCGTGATCAGAAAACTTAGCCAGATTTTGAGCCGCGGTGCCAAAAGCGTGGTCAGAATTTCAGCCACGGTGCCAAAAAGCGTGATCAGAAAACTTAGCAGATTTTGAGCCACGGTGCCAAAAGCGTGGTCAGAATTTCAGCCACGGTGCCAAAAGCGTGATCAGAAAACTTAGCCAGATTTTGAGCCACGGTGCCAAAGCGTGGTCAGAATTTCAGCCACGGTGCCAAAAAGCGTGATCAGAAAACTTAGCCAGATTTTTAGCCAGCGGTGCCAAAAGCGTGGTCAGATTTTCGACCCGCGGTGCCAAAAAGCGTGGTGAAACTTAGCGGATTTTGAGCCACGGTGCCAAAAACTTAGCCACGGGGCCAAAAAGCGTGGTCGAAACTTGGCGTTGGTGCCAAAACTTAGCCATTGGCCGTAAAACTTAGCACTCTTCGTGTCAAAATACTTTCCTTAGACCCCCGATGACATTGGGAAGGCTTGGTGACGAACAGCACTTCATCCTCCATTTTTCGGATTTTTGCGTTTTGCCAGTTTTGGTTAAAAATCATTAAAAATCAATCCCTTATCAATGGCTTTCGTATTTGGTGGACACATTGGTTATATTATTGTGCGAGTTCCTGCAAAAACTACGCCAAAATTCGATCTCTAGGTACCCTTTTCCATTTTTCCCGATTTTATGTATTTTAGCCACTTTAAAATTTTTTTTAAAATTATTCCCTCGTCAAAAATTCTGTAACTTGGTGGACGAAGAGATATGATTATTCTAGGCAATCCTGCAAAAATCTCACCAAAATTCGACCTCTAGGTCCGATTTTGGACTTATGTCTGCTTTCGAAAAAAAAAGGTATCTACTTGTACAATTTTGGTTTTGCATATTATCCTATTATAGGGGGGCTGCTCCTCGCTCAAACCACGCCCACAGTGGTTGGTGCGGGACTTCCATGGGACTTCCTCCCACGCTCACACAAGCCTTCCCATGCTTGTTGTGGGTTATTTTCCCATGGTTTTGGGTGATTAATTCGTTGATCATCCGCTGTAGAATCTTGCCGAACTCGGCCGATTTTTGGTGCGTCCCTCAGAAATTTGTGGGTTTCGTGGCGTGGCTTAGTCTAGCACCAGTGATGCTTGGGCAATGCTTTTCTTGGGTGATTCTCGGCCCCGTGCGGAGAATTCTCAAACGGCGTTGCCCTTGTTTTGAGTGTCGGGCGGGTCGCAAATCTCTGTCGGTGGGCGATACACCCCCGTCGACATGCTCGGCGTGGGTGTTCTACCCATTGTCCGGTGATAGCAATCGGTTGGTGGTGCCACCCACTGACCAACAACATTATAGCTGCTGCCATTGGCAAATGCCGTCTGCGGTCTCATACATACACACCGCGGTGAAAACCACCGGGTTGGTCTTGGTCTAACACCAGCTGATGCTTGGGCGGCGCCTCTTGTGTGATCCATGGTCCCTCAATTTTATATTTGTCCCTTCGATTTTTCTTGGATCACACTCTTGGGGGTCGAGTACTCTTGCTTTATGTGTTCTTTGTGGGCCTTGGC
>JAENHJ010000148.1:15000-17500 GCA_025330945.1 Mucuna pruriens
TCAGAAAACTTAGCCAGATTTTGAGCCACGGTGCCAAAAAGCGTGATCAGAAAACTTAGCCAGATTTTTAGCGCGGTGCCAAAAGCGTGGTCAGAATTTCACCCACGGTGCCAAAAAGCGTGATCAGAAAACTTAGCGGATTTTTTAAGCGCGGTGCCAAAAGCGTGGTCAGATTTTTCAGCCACGGTGCCAAAAGCGTGATCAGAAAACTTAGCGGATTTTGAGCCACGGTGCCAAAAGCGTGGTCAGATTTTCAGCCACGGTGCCAAAAGCGTGGTCAGAATTTCAGCCACGGTGCCAAAAAGCGTGATCAGAAAACTTAGCCAGATTTTTAGCCCGCGGTGCCAAAAGCGTGGTCAGATTTTCAGCCACGGTGCCAAAAAGCGTGATCAGAAAACTTAGCAGATTTTGAGCCACGGTGCCAAAAGCGTGGTCAGATTTTCAGCCCACGGTGCCAAAAGCGTGATCAGAAAACTTAGCCAGATTTTGAGCCACGGTGCCAAAAGCGTGGTCAGAATTTCAGCCACGGTGCCAAAAAGCGTGATCAGAAAACTTAGCGGATTTTGAGCCACGGTGCCAAAAGCGTGGTCAGATTTTCAGCCACGGTGCCAAAAGCGTGATCAGAAAACTTAGCCAGATTTTGAGCCACGGTGCCAAAGCGTGGTCAGATTTTCAGCCACGGTGCCAAAAGCGTGATCAGAAAACTTAGCCAGATTTTTTAGCCGCGGTGCCAAAAGCGTGGTCAGATTTTGAGCCACGGTGCCAAAAGCGTGATCAGAAAACTTAGCGGATTTTGAGCCTCGGTGCCAAAGCGTGGTCAGAATTTCAGCCACGGTGCCAAAAGCGTGATCAGAAAACTTAGCCAGATTTTTAGCGCGGTGCCAAAAGCGTGGTCAGAATTTGAGCCACGATGCCAAAAGCGTGATCAGAAAACTTAGCCGGATTTTGAGCCACGGTGCCAAAAGCGTGGTCAGAATTTCAGCCACGGTGCCAAAAAGCGTGATCAGAAAACTTAGCCAGATTTTGGGCGCGGTGCAAAAGCGTGGTCAGAATTTCAGCCACGGTGCCAAAAGCGTGATCAGAAAACTTAGCAGATTTTTGAGCCACGGTGCCAAAAGCGTGGTCAGAATTTCAGCCACGGTGCCAAAAAGCGTGATCAGAAAACTTAGCCAGATTTTGAGGCAGCGGTGCCAAAAGCGTGGTCAGAATTTCAGCCACGGTGCCAAAAAGCGTGATCAGAAAACTTAGCCAGATTTTTGAGCCAGCGGTGCCAAAGCGTGGTCAGAATTTCAGCCACGGTGCCAAAAGCGTGATCAGAAAACTTAGCCAGATTTTGAGCCGCGGTGCCAAAGCGTGGTCAGAATTTCACCCACGGTGCCAAAAGCGTGATCAGAAAACTTAGCGGATTTTGAGCCACGGTGCCAAAGCGTGGTCAGAATTTCAGCCACGGTGCCAAAAGCGTGATCAGAAAACTTAGCCAGATTTTTTAGCGCGGTGCCAAAAGCGTGGTCAGATTTTCAGCCACGGTGCCAAAAGCGTGGTCAGAAAAGCAGATTTTTGAGCGCGGTGCAAAAAAACTTAGCCACGGGGCCAAAAGCGTGGTCGAAACTTAGCGGATTTTGAGCCACGGTGCCAAAAACTTAGCCCACGGGGCCAAAAGCGTGGTCAGAAACTTGGCGTTGGTGCCAAAACTTAGCCATTGGCCGTAAAACTTAGCACTCTTCGTGTCAAAATACTTTCCTTAGACCCCCGATGACATTGGGAAGGCTTGGTGATGAGCACTTCATCCTCCATTTTTCGGATTTTTTGCGTTTTGCCAGTTTTGGTTAAAAATCATTAAAATCAATCCCTTATCAATGGCTTTCGTATTTGGTGGACACATTGGTTATATTATTGTGCGAGTTCCTGCAAAAAACTACGCCAAAATTCGATCTCTAGGTACCCTTTTCCATTTTTCCCGATTTTATGTATTTTAGCCACTTTAAAATTTTTTTAAAATTATTCCCTCGTCAAAAATTCTGTAACTTGGTGGACGAAGAGATATGATTATTCTAGGCAATCCTGCAAAAATCTCACCAAAATTCGACCTCTAGGTCCGATTTTGGACTTATGTCTGCTTTCGAAAAAAAGGTATCTACTTGTACAATTTTGGTTTTGCATATTATCCTATTATAGGGGGGCTGCTCCTCGCTCAAACCACGCCCACAGTGGTTGGTGCGGGACTTCCATGGGACTTCCCCCCACGCTCACACAAGCCTTCCCATGCTTGTTGTGGGTTATTTTCCCATGGTTTTGGGTGATTAATTCGTTGATCATCCCGCCAGAATCTTGGCGAACTTCGGCCGATTTTTGAGTGCGTCCCTCAGAAATTTGTGGGTTTAGTGGCGTGGCTTAGTCTAGCACCAGTGATGCTTGGGCAATGCTTTTCTTGGGTGATTCTCGGCCCCGTGCGGAGGAATTCTCAAGCAGCGTTGCCCTTGTTTTGAGTGTCGGGCGGGTC